>JAVIAB010000047.1:10230585-10241750 GCA_032433765.1 Megaustenia siamemsis | reverse complement strand
AACTTTGGAAGTTATACCAACGTTTTGTGGAGACTTTGGAAGTTTACTTACGTTTTGCCAAGGCATGATCCGTTCAAACTCAACCAAATTTTAAGGTTATATTAGACCGGTTTTGCCATCCAAACATGATGTTAAAACTCTCTACCAGTATTTATTATTTCTGTTATGACATTTAAATCTCCCCCAAGATTTTTCTCCCATCTGATTTTCCTATTCCGGTTCAAGATGGAGGCCTTGTTTATCTCCTCCCTTTGTCGGATAATTGATAGGTGACCTAATACGTGATGATCTGTATAAGAAGAAGACATTGGAAATACATCAGTCATGTGCTGAGAATGAATGAAGAAATACATCGGTCATGTGCTGAGAATGAATGAAGAAAGACTTACCAATCAAGCTTCATGCGGAACCCATCTGATAAAAGAAAATAAAACAAACCAAGAGAGTCGCTAAAAAAAAAAAAACTATCTTTACGACACATAGTACCATTGCTGGTGTATGTCGGGGGCAACGATAGAACCAGATGGATAAAGGACGCTTGGTCAAGCAGTCGCCACGACGTGTGAGACTCAGGATTTTATCTCACCCCCGATAGAAAAAATCCTTTCTGTCTACCGCTGGCTTCGAACACCGAACGTCAGACTAGGCAAGGTTCTCACCACGAGACTAAGAAAGAACCAAGAACTACAAGAACTAGCAACAAATCATCACTCGTGGAGAACTATGACTTCCGCCTTATGTGCTGTCTGCGGCCCGAAAGTAAAGTGAATGAATGTCGTAATGCATATGTTTACTTACTGGAGATCTAGAATCTTCCAGTTTGTTGTTGAATTCATTTATCCCTGACGTTTGAGTGTCATTTGTTGGGGTACACATTTGTCAATGTTAGTGTCCATCTTATAACATCAAGCGGAGGGGTAGGGCAGTCGAGAGGTAAGATGTATGTTGCGTAGTCGAGAGGTAAGATGTCTGTTGAGTAGTCGAGAGGGAAGATGTCTGTTGGATAGTCGAGAGGTAAGATGTCTGTTGGGTGTTCGAGAGGTAAGATGTCTACTGGTGGTCGAGAGATAAGATGTCTAATGGGTGGTCGAGAGGTAAGATGTATGTTGGGTAGTCGAGAGGTAGGATGTCTGTTGGATGGTCGAGAGGCAAATATATATGTTGCGTGGTCGAGAGATAAGATGTCTGTTGGATGGTCGAGAGGTAAGATGTCTATTGGGTAGTCGAGAGGTAAGATGTCTACTGGGTGGTCGAGAGATAAGATGTCTGCTGGGTGGTAAAGAAGTAAGATGTCTGGTGGGTGGTCGAGAAGTAAGATGTCTGTTGGGTGGTCGAGAGGTAAGACGTCTGTTGGGTGGTCGAGAGGTAAGACGTCTGTTGGGTGGTCGAGAGGTAAGATGTCTTTTGGGTGGTCGAGAGGTAAGATGTCTGTTGGGTGGTCGAGAAGTAGGATGTCTGTTGGGTGGTCGAGAGGTAAGATGTCTGTTCGGTGGTCGAGAGGTAGGATGTCTTTGGGTGGTCGAGAGGTAAGATGTCTGTTGGGTGGTCGAGAGGTAGGATGACTGTTGGGTAGTCGAGAGGTAGGATGTCTGTTGGGTGGTCGAGAGGTAGGATGTCTGCTGGGTGGTCGAGAGGTAGGATGTCTGTTGGGTAGTCGAGAGGTAAGATGTCTGTTGGGTGGTCGAGAGGTAAGATGTCTGCTGGGTGGTCGAGAGGTAATGTCTACTGGTGGTCGAAAGGTAAGAATTCTGTTGGTGTGGTCGAGAGGTAAGATGTATGTTGGGTGGTCGAGAGGTAAGATGTCTGTCTGACCAGGAAGATCCCGGTTCATTTCCACCAGGGTACATGATTCTTTTTTTTAAATAAAAGAATCCGTTGTTTTTTCGGTGTCTATCCTCTATGTCTATCCCTCTATTGTTGTGATATCCTATGTCTATCCCTCTATTGTTGTGAGATCCTATGTCTATCCCTCTATTGTTGTGAGATCCTATGTCTATCCCTCTATTGTTGTGATATCCTATGTCTATCCCTCTATTGTTGTGATATCCTATGTCCTATCCCTCTATTGTAGTGAGATCCTATGTCTATCCCTCTATTGTTGTGATATCCTATGTCTATCCCTCTATTGTTGTGAGATCCTATGTCTATCCCTCTATTAAAGTGAGATCTTATGTCTATCCCTCTATTGTTGTGAGATCCTATGTCTATCCCTCTATTGTTGTGAGATCCTATGTCTATCCCTCTATTGTTGTGAGATCCTATGTCTATCCCTCTATTGTTGTGAGATCCTATGTCTATCCCTCTATTGTAGTGAGATCTTATGTCTACCATTCTATTGTAGTGAGATCCTATGTCTATCCCTCTATTGTAGTGAGATCTTATGTCCATCCCTCTATTGTTGTGAGATCCTATGTCTATCCCTCTATTAAGTGAGATCTTATGTCTATCCTCTATTGTAGTGAGATCTTATGT
This sequence comes from Megaustenia siamemsis, assembly GCA_032433765.1. Taxonomy (NCBI): domain Eukaryota; kingdom Metazoa; phylum Mollusca; class Gastropoda; order Stylommatophora; family Ariophantidae; genus Megaustenia; species Megaustenia siamemsis. The sequence goes on along the minus strand of JAVIAB010000047.1, from coordinate 10,239,278 downwards.
CTATCCCTCTATTGTAGTGAGATCTTATGTCTATCCCTCTATTGTAGTGAGATCCTATGTCTATCCATCTATTGTAGTGAGATCCTATGTCTTTCCCTCTATTGTAGTGAGATCTTATGTCTATCCCTCTATTGTAGTGAGATCCTATGTCTATTCCTCTATTGTAGTGAGATCATATGTCTATGATTCTATTGTAGTGAGATCCTATGTCTATCCCTCTATTGTAGTGAGATCCTATGTCTATCACTCTATTGTAGTGAGATCCTATGTCTATCTCTCTATTGTAGTGAGATCCTATGCCTACCTCTCCATTGTAGTGGGATCCTATGTCTATCCCTCTATTGTAGTGAGATCCTATGTCTATCCCTCTATTGTAGTGAGATCCTATGTCTATCACTCTATTGTAGTGAGATCCTATGTCTATCCCTCTATTGTAGTGAGATCCTATGTCTATCCCTCTATTGTAGTGAGATCCTATGTCTATCACTCTATTGTAGTGAATCCTATGTCTATCCCTCTATTGTAGTGAGATCCTATGTCTATCACTCTATTGTAGTGAGATCCTATGTCTATCACTCTATTGTAGTGAGATCCTATGTCTATCACTCTATTGTAGTGAGATCCTATGTCTATCACTCTATTGTAGTGAGATCCTATGTCTATCACTCTATTGTAGTGAGATCCTATGTCTATCAACCTATTGTAGTGAGATCCTATGTCTATCCCTCTATTGTAGTGAGATCCTATATATATCCCTCTATTGTAGTGAGATCCTATGTCTATCACTCTATTGTAGTGAGATCCTATGTCTATCACTCTATTGTAGTGAGATCCTATGTCTATCAACCTATTGTAGTGAGATCCTATGTCTATCACTCTATTGTAGTGAGATCCTATGTCTATCAACCTATTGTAGTGAGATCCTATGTCTATCAACCTATTGTAGTGAGATCCTATGTCTATCACTCTATTGTAGTGAGATCCTATGTCTATCACTCTATTGTAGTGAGATCCTATGTCTATCATTCTATTGTAGTGAGATCCTATGTCTATCACCTATTGTAGTGAGATCCTATGTCTATCAACCTATTGTAGTGAGATCTTATGTCTATCAACCTATTGTAGTGAGATCCTATGTCTATCACTCTATTGTAGCGAGATCCTATGTCTATCACTCTATTGTAGCGAGATCCTATGTCTATCACTCTATTGTAGTGAGATCCTATGTCCATCACTCTATTGTAGCGAGATCCTATGTCTATCCCTCTATTGTAGTGAGATCCTATGTCTATCACTCTATTGTAGTGAGATCCTATGTCTATCACTCTATTGTAGCGAGATCCTATGTCTATCACTCTATTGTAGTGAGATCCTATGTCTATCACTCTATTGTAGTGAGATCCTATGTCTATCCCACTCGAATAACACAACCACAGCAGGTCCCGTGTGCACGCGCGCACGATAAAGAACCAATGGTAGTTCAACATTGACAAAAGTAGGCATGAAATGGCCGCAGCCCGGGCAAAATTTTCAGCAAAAAAACATCCGCCCACGATGTATCCCAGGCAGTGCTATGGAGTTCGTGCACGACAGGCAGGGTTCACCTTGGAGATATTTGGAGAGGAAAGTAGCAGCACCTATGTGTTGGTCCAGTGTGCAATGATGACGATCTTAACATATCATAAAGTAACATAAAATAAAGTAACACAACATAAAGTAGCACAACACAAAGTAGCACAGTATAAAGTAACATAACATAAAGTAGCACAGCATAAAGAAGCATTACACAAAGTATCATAACATAAAGTAAAAACAACATAAAGTAGCACAGCATAAAGTAGCAGCACCTATGTGTTGGCCCAGTGTGCAATGATGATGATCTTAACATATCATAAAGTAACATAACATAAAGTAAAACAACATAAAGTATCACAACATAAAGTAGCATTACATAAAGTAGCACAACATAAAGTAGCACAGCATAAAGTATCACACCATAAAGTAGCATAACATAAAGTAGCATTACATAAAGTAGCACAACATAATGTAGCATTACATAAGTAGCATTACATAAAGTAGCATAACATAAAGTAGTATTACATAAGTAAAACAACATAAAGTAGCACAGCATAAAGTAGCGCAACATAAAGTAGCACAGCATAAAGTAGCACAACATAAAGTAGCACAGCATAAAGTAGCACAACATAAACATAAAGTAGCATTACATAAAGTAACATAACATAAAGTAAAATAACATAAAGTAACACAGCATAAAGTAGCATTACGTAAAGTAGCACCATAAAGTAGCACAACATAAAGTAGCATTACATAAAGTATCACAGCATAAATTAACATAACATAAAGTAACATAACGTAAAGTAACATAACATGAAGTAACACAGCATAAAGTAGCACAAAACAAAGTAGCACAACATAAAGTAGCACAACATAAGTAGCACAGCATATAGTAGCACAACATAAAGTAGCATTACATAAAGTAGCATAGCATAAAGTAGCATTACATAAAGCAGCATAACATAAAGTAAAACAACATAAAGTAGGACAGTATAAAGTAACATAACATAAAGTAACACAGCATAAAGTAGCATTACATAAAGTAGCACAACATAAAGTAGTATATAACATAAAGTAGCATAACATAAAGTAGCACATCATAAAGCAGCCCACCATAAAGTAGCATAACATAAAGCAGCACAACATAAAGTAGCACAACATAAAGTAGCATTACATAAAGTAGCATAACATAAAGTAGCATTACATAAAGTAGCATAACATAAAGTAGCACAACATAAAGCAGCCCACCATAAAGTAGCATAACATAAAGTAGCACAACATAAAGTAGCATTACATAAAGTAGCATAACATAAAGTAGCACAGCAAAAGCAGCACAATATTACGTGTTTCTAGATATACGATGTCATTATTCTAGAAGAAACTTAGACCAAAAAATACCCGTGAACTCTGGGATGGGATAACCTTTCAGCCTCTCTCTCGGAATGTGTGGCATCTGGGTCGTCAAGTCCTGAGAATATTATCAGTTCATCTGTTGACAACCCGAGCTCTCCTGTTTCCGTCCAATACCTTCACCCTGTCGTGTTGCTGTAGCTGTTTTGGTTGTCACGTCCGCCATAGAACATTTTGTACTTGTTCTAACATGAAACAGTCATTTTTATCTGGTACCAAGTTGTAATGTCGGTCCGGCAAGGCTGCTCTAGGTTTGACGACATGCCTGATACCCGAGCCACTCCAGCTTTGAAGAATACTCTACTTGGTTTCCTCTTTTGTGTTTTCGTTATATATGGAATTATTATATATATATAACGGAAGATGTACAAAAGAGGTGGGATGCAGAATGGCTCAGGCAAAAGCAGCTTTCCAAAAAATGAGGAAAATACTATGCAATCCATTTTTGACAATAGAAACAAGAAAAAGAGTTCTTAAATGTTATGTAGAGCTAGTCTTAACATATGGATGCGAATCATGGACAATTTGACAACAGACAAGAAATCACAGGAGTCTGTAGAAATGTGGTTTTACAGAAGAATGTTGAGAATACCATGGACAGCTAAGAAGAGTAATGAAGATGTTCTGAGAGAGGTCAATGCAAAAAGAGAGCTAATTTCCAATATTAGGAAGAACAATCATCATTTTTTGGCCATGTAATGAGAAGAGAACAACTGGAATATATTGTAACAACTGGAGAAATTGAGGGACGAAGAGATAGTGGAAGTAAAGAGAAAAAAATAACAGACAGCTTAAAGAAAGGCTTAGCAGAAGGTCAATAACAGAAATGATAAATAGCTGCCGAGATCGAAAGTTGTGGAGAGACCGCCTACGCCAGTAGGCCCGGTACTTGATGATATATATATATATATATATATATATATATATATATATATATATATATATATATATATAAAGGTTGCAGGTTGTTAAACTATCCTTCAACCCTGTTATCGCCTCACACGACATGCATGGCAGGAACAATGGCTCGTGGTTTACCCTGAGTCTAGTCAAGGCCACCTTAGTCCCTCTGTTGACTGCAGTGAAATGATGAGATACAGAAGTTTCCAATACAGACCTGCCAGTCTCACACACGAACGTCCTGGTAGTTGTGACATTCTCCTCTGTACAAGGTGATGACGTCGGAGCTAATGGTTCCACTTGGGAATTAAGGAATTACTTTCTCACTGGGGATCACACACAGAACAAAGGCAACAATATGTGTTCTAGTATTGGTTTATTTCCTGTGTGTTACCGGGCCTCATTATGTGGGAAGTAAAGAATAGTGACACTGTGATCTTACATGCATGTTGTAAGAGGCGAGTAAGGAGATTGATCGATGGCTTGATAAGCTGTAAAAGTATTAATATGGAAACAGCGCCATATATTTAGAGCAGTGATCTCTGCAATATGTGCCACTTTGGCATGCAATGTTTCTGTTTTTGAGATTGTGGTTCTGCCCTATGTGCCGTCTTCGGCTTGAAAGCACAATAGATAGATTGGTTTGTTGAATAAAGGAAACAATATGTGCTCTAGTATTGTTTGTTGAATAAAGACAACAATATGTGCGGTTTGTTGAATAAAGGAAACAATATGTGTTCTAGTATTGGTTTGTTGAATAAAGGCAACAATATGTGCTCTAGTATTGGTTTGTTGAATAAAGACAACAATATGTGTTCTAGTATTGGTTTGTTCAATAAAGACAACAATATGTGCACTAGTATTGGTTTGTTGAATAAAGACACCAATATGTGCCTAATGTGGACAAGACATGGTGTATATGTCGTCGTTAACAAAACATCGTGATCAGGACATCGTGAACAAGACATCGTGAACAAGACATCGTGAACAGGAGGGACATCGTGAGTAGGACATCGACCGTTGTGTTTATTTTAATAGATCGATCTATCAACACTGTTGTAGCGGGTAACAGAAGCGAGCGGTAAGTTTGTCGACAGAGTGACGTCATGGTGACGTAGCAGCCCGCCTGACACAATGAGCAGACGTGAACTACAGAAACATAGTGTTCACAATGAGCAGACGTGAAGTACAGAAACATAGTGTTCACAATGAGCAGGCGTGAAGTGCAGAAACATGGTGTTCACATTGAGCAGACGTGAACTACAGAAACATAGTGTTCACAATAGCAGACGTGAAGTACAGAAACATAGTGTTCACAATGAGCAGACGTGTAGTACAGAAACATAGTGTTCACAATGAGCAGACGTGAAGTACAGAAACATGGTGTTCACAATGAGCAGACGTGAACTACAGAAACATGGTGTTCACAATGAGCAGAACGTGAACTACAGAAACACGGTGTTCACAATGAGCAGACGTGAACTACAGAAACATGGTGTTCACAATGAGCAGACGTGAACTACAGAAACATGGTGTTCACAATGAGCAGACGTGAAGTATAGAAACATAGTGTTCACAATGAGCAGACGTGAAGTACAGAAACATAGTGTTCACATTGAGCAGACGTGAACTACAGAAACATGGTGTTCACAATGAGCAGACGTGAACTACAGAAACATGGTGTTCACAATGAGCAGACGTGAAGTACAGAAACATAGTGTTCACAATGAGCAGACGTGAACTACAGAAACACGGTGTTCACAATGAGCAGATGTGAACTACAGAAACATAGTGTTCACAATGAGCAGATGTGAACTACAGAAACATAGTGTTCACATTGAGCAGACGTGAACTACAGAAACATGGTGTTCACATTGGCTCGTGAAGGAAGTTCTTCTGGTGAGCAACGGGTTGTCTCTGCTTGCAAACTCCAACCATCTCGGATGAAGTGACATCAATCAGCAGCTGTCATCTGATGTCATTCCAACGGCATGTTGCTGATGTTGTGGAGATCGGGCCTCGTGCTGAATTCCTTCTCTTTGCTTCCTCGCTTGCAGTCGCCCGTTGACCAAAGGAGTATACCTCTTCGTCATCCACCCTTAAAAGTACGTTAAGTGGGCGTGTCTGCGTTATATTGTGGTTTACAATATAACTGTGATTTTTGCGTCTTTCGGCCCAACTCATCCGACTTCAGCAAAATCCCTTCTCTTTAATCATGTCAGAGATCCAAACGTCAAGGGCACTGACTGAGCACAAGTTTGATGCCTCTATATACAAAAATAGTTCCCTGGGCAGCTAAATAGATCAATGCGAACATTCTCAAAGAGGCTAACACAAAAAGGGAGCCCATAAGTAATATCAGAAAGTAACAATCAACATTTTTGGGACATCATGAGAAGAGGAAAGTTGGAATACTTGGTTACAACTGGCAAAATACAGGGAAAGAGAGATTGCGGACGACAAAGACTGAAGATACTAGATAGCTTGGTGTCATGGCATGGAAAACAGTCAGCAACAGAACTGATACGATGAATTGTGGGTAGAGAATTGTGGAAGGATGTGATCGTCTGCGCTAACCGGTTTGGCACATGATGATATTGATGATATACAGGAACATGAAAATAGATGAAAGTACTAATGGGTACTGTCTGAGTACAGTTTTGACCGTTCTATATATATATACAACAGAATTAAGTAACATACGGCCTTTATTCTTTTGTTCTATTACACAAACATACATTGCAGAAATAGCATAAACATCCGAGATGACAGAATGGAGTGGTTTGATATGATGATGATGATTATGGTTATGATGATGATGATGATAATGATGATGATGCTGATGATTATGGTTATGATGATGATTATGGTTATGATGATGATGATAATGATGATGATGCTGATGATTATGGTGATGATGATGATTATGGTTATGATGATGATGATTATGGTTATGATGATGATGATTATGGTTATGTAGATGATGATGGTTAAGATGATGATGATAATGATGATGATGGTGATGATGGTGATGGTGATGATGGTGATGGTGATGATGATGATGATGATGATGATTATGATGGTGATGGTGATGATGATGCTGATGATGGTGATGATGATGATGATGATGATAATGATGATGATGCTGATGATGGTGATAATGATGATGATGATGATGATGATAATGATGATGCTGATGATGATGGTTATGGTGATGATTATGGTTATGATAATGATTATGGTTATGATGATGATGATAATGATGATGATGCTAATGCTTATGGTGATGATGATGATTATGGTTATGATGATGATGATTATGGTAATGATGATGATGATGGTTATGATGATGATGAGGATGATGATGATGGTTATGATGATGATGATAATGATGATGATGCTGATGATGGTGATGGTGATGATGATGATGATGATGGTGATGGTGATGATGATGCTGATGATGGTGATAATGATGATGATGATGATGATGATGATAATGATGATGATGCTGATGATGGTGATAATGATGATGATGTTGATGATGATGATGATAATGATGATGCTGATGATGATGGTGATGGTGATGATGATGCTGATGATGGTGATGATGATGCTGATGATGCTGATGATGGTGATGGTGATGATGATGCTGGTGATGGTGATGATGATGATGATGATGGTGATGATGATGGTGATGATGATGATGATGATGATGATAATGATGATGATGCTGATGATGGTGATAATGATGATGATGTTGATGATGATGATGATAATGATGCTGATGATGATGATGGTGATGGTGATGATGATGCTGATGATGGTGATGATGATGCTGATGATGCTGATGATGGTGATGGTGATGATGATGATGATGCTGATGATGGTGATGATGATGATGATGATGCTGATGCTGGTGATGGTGTGATGATGGTGATGATGATGATGAAAGTGATGACGATGACGATGATGATGGTGATCATGATGGTGATAATGATGATGATGATGATGACGATGATGATGATGATGATGATGATAGTGATGATATGATAGAGTGATGATGATGATGGTGATGACAATGATGATTATGATGATGGTGATGATGGTGATGATGATAGTGATGATATGATAGAGTGATGATGATGATGGTGATGGTGATGATGATTATGATGATGGTGATGATATGATAGAGTGATGGTGATGATGATGGTGATGGTTATGATGATGATGATGATAGTGATGATATGATAGAGTGATGATGATGATGGTGATGGTGATGATAGTGATGATGATTAGGGTGATGATGATTATGGTGATGATGATTATGGTGAAGATGGTGGTGATGATTATGGTTATGATTATGGTGAAGTTGATGATGATGGTGATGATGATGATGATGATAATGGTGATGGTGATGATGATGATGGTGGTGATGATGATGATAGTGATGATGGTGGTGATAATGATGGTGATGGTGATGATGATGATGGGGATGATGATGATGGTGATGCTGATGATTATGGTGCTGATGGTGATGATTGTGATTATGGTGATGATGATGATGGCGATGATTATGGTGATGATTATGATGGTGATGATGATGATGATGATGATGGTGGTGCTGATGGTGATGATGTGTTTATGGTGATGATGATGAGGATGATGATGGTGATGGTGATAATTGTGATTATGGTGATAATTGTGATTATGGTTATGATGATGGTGATGATGATGATGATGATGATTTTGGGGATGATTGTGATTATGGTGATGATGATGGTGATGGTGATGATGATGATGATGATAAG
>JAVIAB010000047.1:10135585-10228085 GCA_032433765.1 Megaustenia siamemsis | reverse complement strand
TTTCATCGTAATGTCCACTTTATATCCCACAACTACTGACATGAAACAGCTGTGATTTCATCGTAATGTCCACCTTGTATCCCGCAACCGCTGACATGAAACAGCTGTGATTTCACCGTGATGTCCACCATGTGTCCGTTTAAAAGCCACCAATGGTGTGTATCTGTGCTATTCTCAAAATGGAAGCCCGCTCTTCCGGACGTAGTCAAGTGACACGTTTTCCTGCAATTGATGAGGCCAGTGAATGGAAGATGATGACAAACTGTCTCTTTTTTATCATCAGGAGTTCAGTAACCAACAGGACGCAACCGGAAGTGGTGAAAGTGAGGACGTTATTGATGAGCGTCTTGTCTGGAAAGTCGTGTTATCGTTGCATTGGTAATTGTGAACATTTTGTTATTTGGTTATGGAAGGCCCGGGTATCACTGTAAACGAATTAAAATCCATAATTGTTCAACCGCCCGTGCCAGCGTAATCATCCGAATCTCTCGATATCTCATCTCCCAAACAAAGAAAGGTAACAGTAGTCCTCATCGTAGCAATCTCAGCACACGCCAAAAGACATAAGGCGAAACCGCGCAGAAAGTTAACACAGCCAACTGTTCTCTGTCATGCGATATCATCATTCATCGTAAACAATTGGAATATCGAAACATGATCAAAACGGATGAAACACATAGCTCACGGTAGCTCCTGCAACAAGTCGGACTTGGAATATGAGGAAACTGCAACATAGAACACTTTTTCATGTGGACATAATTGTTGGAATATGAGGAAACTGCAACATAGAACACTTTTTCATGTGGACATAATTGTTGGAATATGAGGAAACTGCAACATAGAACACTTTTTCATGTGGACATAATTGTTGGAATATGAGGAAACTGCAACATAGAACACTTTTTCATGTGGACATAATTGTTTATAAAATGTTCAAGCTATTCGTGCGATATTGTGCACATGCAAGTATGTAGCAAGCACATTGCCAATATTTGTGAACTATTCCCATGTACATGAATACACTTATTGGGATATTACAAATAAAAAGGTAAGGAGTCTCTCTTCTCCACCCCCTCCCCTTTCCAAGTAAACAATTCACACACCCCCCCCCCCCCCCCGCCTCCCCCTCACTTAGCAAGTGAATGTATCGTGAAGTTATTCACAAAGAACATGTTCTCCTCTCTTCAATGATGTAGAATATTGTGATTATTGTTCTTGTTCGTGATCAGTAAATCCCCGTCTGTGTGTGTGTGCGTGTGTGTGTGCGTGTGTGTGTGTGTGTGTGTGAGCGTGCGTGTGTTTGTGCGTGCGAGCATATGGGCGCGCGCGCGTGTGTGGATAAAAAAAAAAGTGCAAGAAGTGGTCGTGCCACGGTGTGTTCACTCCTTAATAGGGACAGAGATTAGAATTAACATTGACTTTTGTTTGAAGATTGTCAACATATTGATATTTGTTGTTTTGTTGCCATTTTGGCGTTGATTACCGTTAAGTGAATGCCTGGAGTCCACGTTAGGACAACCCGGAAGGGGAACTCACCACCGCTGTAACAAAACGTGCCTTCTCACTGCTCTACTCCTTCACACTCTATTCATCTGTCTCGTGTCAGACAAATTGAACCGAACAAGACAAATCACATGCTGGGTGACTTTAACTGAAGGAGGAGATTTTAAGGACAAGACTAAAATAACACACGAAACAATAGATTAGACATGAGCTGCATCAAGGGGCATCCCAACCTTTCACTCAACGATCACCTGCTAGTGTACCATCTCGTCAAGACAATCGATGGGGAAATGATAGCCAAGAGTTACTCTTTTGTGAGAAGTTTAGTTTTAAAGACAATTGTGGTTGAGAAGTTTAGTTTTAAAAATAATTGTGGTTGAGACGTTTAGTTTTAACGACTATTGTGTTTGAGAAGTTTAGTTTTAAATACAACTGTGGTTGAGAAGTTTAATTGTAAAGACAATTGTGGTTGAGAAGTTTAGTTTTGAAAACAATTTGGTTGAGAAGTTTAGTTTTAAAGACAATTGTTGAGTAATGCTACATCCTGTTCAGTGTGACAACGTTGTGATCTTTCATCTCATCAAACCATCACTTGAACCTTCACAAAACTGAAACATTCATGTTAGTGTGTGCCACAGAAATCAGTTGGCCAGATTTGGAAGATGGGAGGGAATGGAGATTGAGGTGGAGCTAATGCTCAACTTGTGTGGCTGGAATTCTTGGCTTCCATTGAATCGAGATCCCATGTATTGTAGATGACATTCCCACACCCCATTATCACGGTATCATCATCGAGTGCCGTCTCCGCAACGAAGGTTGGCTACCATGGAGCGCCATTCTGCTCTGTCTCTTACTTTGATGGTGCAGGTTGTCATAGGCTGACTTGTCCATCTTTTAATGTTACTCGTCCATGTTAGTCTTGGTCTGCCTCTGCCTCTTTTACCTTGTATTTTCAACTCCAGGATTACTTTTAGTAGGCTGTTTTGTCTTTTAACATGGCCCAAAAATCGCATTTGTCTTGTTTGAATTGTGCTTAGTAGTTTTCTTTTCATTTTTAGTTGCTTTAAGACTTTTGTTTTCTTTTCCTTATCACAGTATCACGAACAGACAATTATCTGGGACCTTTCTTTATCCCTGTCTGTGCCTCGTATAGCCCGCCAATGGAACGTGTTTGACGAAGTTCGGTAGCTTGATTCAAACGTCATCACATAATCTTATATGTGGCTTTATGGTATTCCGCTCATCCATACCTACCTTCAAGTGTCTTCCCTTTCTTCTTTTGTTGTTGTATCGGTTCATGTTTGCTTTTCTAAAGCTGTTTGTTGATATCCGTGCTATGTTGCAAAAGATCGACATTGTTGCTTCTAGATTCTGAATAGACACACAGGTTAGAGATTCATAATATGCATTACTATTGGTCGTTTCAAATCTAAATGTTCACGATTAACATGAAATATCTCCTCTTTCCCTGCACTTACAAACTTGATTTTTTGCATCTGGCCTTGTTTTTCCAAGGTCCCACCGATTTCACAAAATTTAATGATGTAGGAAGTATGCTTCATCATGAAGCAGCACTTTCCTTTGATCTCAGTGAATTTACGGATCTTTTTGCTCCTGGAGAAATAATTTACCGTACATTAATGGAAATCAGCTTCTCGACATAGGCGTCTCTACACAACTTGAAAGTTGGAGGCGTTTATCAACTGTTTACTTTCTATTGTTTACTTTCTTTAAAATACTATGAGAATGTCAATGTTATAGCCTTTACAGACGGTCTAAAACAAATCAGCGTATAAACAGTTCCATTAATGAAAACTATTTAAACAATATACAACAAAGAATACATTTAAAAAAATTAATTATCCGTTGCGAGCGATAACGAGCATGACATATCAAGCAAAGTTATTGTTTATGGGTACGCATGTGACTAAAGAGTCCGATGTAAGCACGGGATCCTCTTCACTGTAAAGAGCTACATTGTTCGTTTTATGTCTTTCCATGTGACTTTCATTATTTTACGTAAACAAGACATATGAAAGTGATTTAGTTTCTTTGCATGCCTGCAGTACACATATCAAGAATCTTTACATTTTCAAAACGTTATCAACTTTAGCTAAAGATTGATCATGCGGGCATATAAAAACGTCCATTATTATTTCATTTATTCTGAATCAGAGGAGTCTAACATATTGATTACTAATCTGGGCTGAACGAACGATAGTCCATCTTTTTTCCAATAGTCATTTTCTTCTTTTAAGACATGATTTTCACATTTGCACCAAAAATCTTTGTCAATCTGTGATAGAGCAGCATATGTCAGTCCTTTTATATCGCATAGTTTAAAACTTGTATTCTCAGCTGCCACCTGCCCTTTAATTTTTGCCCAAACGAGTTCAATGGGGTTTAATTGTGGATGATAAGGGGGCAGTCTCAAGCACGTATGACCATGCTGTTGAATGATTTTGTCTATTTGGAATACTTTGGTCTTTTGCGATTTCTTAACAAGTGACAGTAATTCAGGTTTCAAAAATCCCTCGTTAAATGGAATTCCTTCCTTTCTTAGCCAAATCTTTATAACATCTTTTGTACTGGTAGATGTAGGAATTTTGTCTTCTTCTGCCACAGCGTTGTGGTACGACGCGTTGTCCATTACCAGACAGGATGGTCTGTCTAGAATTGGAAGAAGAGTATTTTCAATCCACTCTCTAAATATATGGCCATTCATCTCGGTGTGATAGTCCCTGTTGTCAGTATAATTAGAGGTGAATATAAGTTCTGCATTTTTCACCAACCCTTCTTTTCGGCTGCCTGCATGTGCCATTATAATACGCTGTCCTTTTCCAGTGGGTACACATCTTTTAATACTTCCATCTGATAACTGCCATTCCTTTGCACTTGTGTGGTGAGAATTTATCCAAGATTCATCTAGAAATACAATATCATAACCTTGGTTACGCATTTCCCGTACTTCACGTAAATATTTACTCCTCATAGAAACTAAGTGCGGCTTCTCGCAGATGACATTTCTACCACTATCGTACTTTCTAAACGTAAAACCGATGCTTCTAACAGTTCTCCATAATGTTGTTTTCGACACAACAATGTCATTTTCTGCTCTCAGTCGAATTTTCAGTTTTCTTAAGTCACAGTTTCTTTGGAATCGAACATTTTACAAATTGCTCTTCTAATCACTTCCTTGTCAAAACTATCTACTACTTTCTTTCTTCCTAGCGTCCTAGTCTTGATTGAACTGGACACTCCGTTAGCTTTAAGCACTTGTTTGAAAAAGCGTTTGCTTATACCCAATGCGTGAATAGTTCTCTTTTCTGGCTTTGAGATGCTTCGATACAGTTTTCCACGCTTAGCTTCTATGCAAAAATATTTATACACCTTTATTGCCACTGATTGCAATGTAAGGAACTTTACTTTTATACCCATTGACTAACAGATCACAAATTTAACGAATTACCCAATAATTAGGATACGCCGTTGCACATAAATCACAACAAAACGACAGGAATGGGATGCACCGGATATAAAATTATAACTATGACGCGTTTTATGTGTTTTTTAGTGCTTAAAACAGGGAAATTGGCGCGCATTACGTTCAAGATGACAAGTCCGTGGGTGCTCACTCATATGAAGCGGTAATTCCTCCAAATATATGGTTTGACCAAAATGCCTTAAATTTGTATACTTCAAATAAAGAATATTTAAAACTATACGTTTGTTGGTGAGGAAATGAATGTACTTCTTGGGACCAAAAATCACAAGACCATATGCAAAATTTCAGCATTATCAATCAATTGGTTGCAGAGATATGGAATTTTAAACACCTTCAAAATATTTTGAAACGACCTATAGTATAGACTCATGATGCACATTCAGATTATAGACTCAGAACAGGCTGACAGATTTTGGACTCAGAACAGGCAGTCAGATTTTGGATTCAGAACAGGCTGACAGATTTTGGACTCAGAACAGGCAGTCAGATTTTGGATTCAGAACAGGCTGACAGATTTTGGACTCAGAACAGGCTGACAGATTTTGGATTCAGAACAGGTTGACAGATTTTGGACTCAGAACAGGCTGTCAGATTTTGGATTCAGAACAGCTGTCAGATTTTGGACTCAGAACAGGCAGTCAGATTTTGGACTCAGAACAGGCTGACAGATTTTGGACTCAGAACAGGCTGTCAGATTTTGGATTCAGAACAGGCTGACAGATTTTGGACTCAGAACAGGCAGTCAGATTTTGGACTCAGAACAGGCTGACAGATTTTGGACTCAGAACAGGCTGACAGATTTTGGACTCAGAACAGGCTGTCAGATTTTGGATTCAGAACAGGCTGACAGATTTTGGATTCAGAACAGGCTGTCAGATTTTGGACTCAGAACAGGCTGACAGATTTTGGATTCAGAACAGGCTGACAGATTTTGGACTCAGAACAGGCAGACAGATTTTGGATTCAGAACAGGCTGACAGATTTTGGACTCAGAACAGGCTGACAGATTTTGGATTCAGAACAGGCTGACAGATTTTGGACTCAGAACAGGCAGACAGATTTTGGATTCAGAACAGGCTGACAGATTTTGGATTCAGAACAGGCTGACAGATTTTGGACTCAGAACAGGCAGACAGATTTTGGATTCAGAACAGGCTGACAGATTTTGGATTCAGAACAGGCTGTCAGATTTTGGACTCAGAACAGGCTGACAGATTTTGGATTCAGAACAGGCAGACAGATTTTGGATTCAGAACAGGCAGACAGATTTTGGATTCAGAACAGGCTGACAGATTTTGGACTCAGAACAGGCAGACAGATTTTGGATTCAGAACAGGCTGTCAGATTTTGGATTCAGAACAGGCTGACAGATTTTGGATTCAGAACAGGCTGTCAGATTTTGGACTCAGAACAGGCTGACAGATTTTGGATTCAGAACAGGCTGACAGATTTTGGACTCAGAACAGGCAGACAGATTTTGGATTCAGAACAGGCTGACAGATTTTGGACTCAGAACAGGCTGACAGATTTTGGATTCAGAACAGGCTGACAGATTTTGGACTCAGAACAGGCAGACAGATTTTGGATTCAGAACAGGCTGACAGATTTTGGATTCAGAACAGGCAGTCAGATTTTGGACTCAGAATTGTTCCTACGCCTTGTCTTTTGTAAATTTGATTTTATTATAGTTTTCTATCCGCTTGCTTTATTCAGAATTCTTGGAAGACTTCAAACGAAGGTCGTTATCATTCTTCTATCATGTTGCAATCGATGGCGATAACAAACGACTCAGACATATCGGTCAAGGCCGCTCAACGAAGTGATCATGAAAGAACAAATGGAAACAGCCAATCACAGCGCCGGTTTAATATTTGTAAACAAGCACCTGCTATTATCGTACACAAGAGATCAATACACATAATCAATAATATAAGGGTATCAAAGGCGTGGCACAAGGTGTTTACACAAAGGCACACAACAAAGTCATGACAAATATTATAACTTTAAATTCTCTGACAATATTACAATCTAATACTTAGAGCAAATTTGGTCTGAAGCCGTTTGAAAGTCCATGAGGCTAGAGCCAAGTCATTGATATGGTTTCTCTACAGCAAGATCATCGCCTCCTATTACCCTCCAGCCTGCCCAAAAACAGCCCAATGCTTGTGACGTCATGAGCTATGCCAGCTATAGACGGTTGACGTCGTTGGGTCTACAACCAGCCATTCTCGCAATGTTGAAAACGTCACAAGCTTTGGGTGGTCCCCCTAAGAGATATAGGGACTGTGGTCGCACTATCGACATCACACATTAGGTGGGATAGATCACAGATAATGTGAGAATGGTGACGATGTTTGACCTTTAACAAATGACATTTACTTAACGCTTTCCGCACGTTTCTACGCGCTGAGCGTCATGCCGATTTCAGCAGCGCACATTTCGCCGCACTGTGCGTCACTCTCAATTTGATTAGGGTAAACTGTCATCATACCATATTTTTTTTATATGTCTTGTATCATCTTGATATTGGTGAAATCTAGCACATTGGTCAATTATCTAAATGTTCATATATAATATGTCATATATTCTATCTATCTATCTATTGTCCTTTCGAGCCGATGACGGCACATAGGGCAGAACCACAACCTCAAAAACAGAAACCTTGCGTGCCAAAATGGCACATATTGCAGAGATCACTGCTCTAAAATCTATGGCGCTGTTTCCATAACAATACTTTTTACAATGACAGCTTGTCAAGCCATCGATCAATCTCCTTAGTCGCCTCTTACGACATGCCTGGAAGGTCACAGTGTCACTATTCTTGACCTCCCTCATAATGAGGCCCCGGTAACACACGGGAACGTATGTCATATATTAGATAACTATAAATATGTAGATTGATTCTTAAAGGCATGAAACATTTTGTCTCTGAAATCTCTTCCGTTGCGTTGATAATAAGCTTCCGTATTGAAAGAGTTAAGATTTTCATCGCCATCTACAGAAATAGGCCTGAGGGATGAAAGGGAAACCTCAGAAAACACCCCAACTGGAGTGAAGTTTTCAGCATTATGGACTTAATGACGTCAGCGGTCAGTCGCTTCTGTACGCTAGTAGAGGTATTTGGGATTGTCCTTAATCCTTGACGCTTCCTTCTATAGACGGGAAGCCATACATCCGTGTAGATTGTTTGGTATGAGCTGATGTCTGTTCCTGGCATATGGCTGGCGAACGAGAGCTGACAAAGATCCAATATTGACGGTTTGAAGATTTCCTACTCATCCTGGTCAAGAGAGTGGCAATAAACAAGGGAATGCAAACCCGGTCATACAAATCTCTCCTCATTAGTCTCGGAGAGAAAGATTCAGGAAAAAAACCGACACAATCGTAACTTAGCGACACAGTTTCTACGATGTACCAGCAGCGGAATGTCTTCTCTCATTCTCTCTCTATATATATTTCTTTGATAATATTATCATCATCATCATCATCATCAAGTACCGGGCCTGCTGGCGTAGGTGATCATGTCTCTCCACAACTTTCGATCTCGACAGTTATTTATCATATCTGTTGTTGACCTTCTGCCAAGCCATTCTCTTAAGCTGTCTGGTATCTTTTCTCTTTGCTTCCCTCTATCTTTTCGACCTTCAATTTTCCAGTTGTTACAATATATTCCAGCTGTTCTCTTCTCATTACATGGCCAAAAAATGATGATTGTTACTTCCCAATATTGGAAATTAGCTCTCTTTTTGCTTTGGCCTCTTTCATAACGTTTTCATTACTCTTCTTAGATTAGGTTATAGATTGTATTATTGTTGTTATGACCCGTCGTTTCTGACGACGGTTTATTGACTTAACCTAGACTTGGCTCGTGCTAACGTAAACTGCTATAGCTCCTTGTTCAATAAGACACGATCATGACCTGTTGTGAAGAAACTAGAATGCGTTAGAGCTCTTATTTGTGGCGCTCTGTGCGAGTGAAGACAGACATGAATATTGTTGTGGATTGAAACTTTCGAGGTGACAAATCCGCTAAACATTTCATAGGGTGAGCTATGTTTACAACACTCGGGAAACAAAATTAACTAATAATCAACAGCAATTAGCAACCCCCTTCTCTCCCCCTCTCCCCCCCCCCCTCCCCCACAAAAAATAAATTAATAATAATAATAATAAACAGCCTGAAGCTGGATGGAACACCGACCTTGTCACGAGAAGCAAACGTCGTGGTTCGGGCTACCTGCTGCATTTTTCCTGGTTGAGTAGCAAGTCCTGTGTCGAGTGTATCGCTGCACGTGTACCTCCCACCTCGATGTTCACTGCCAGCATCCACAAAGTAACTTAACTGTTCATTTGTTTGTTCGTGACTTACATGAGGCACGTTTTGGGGGACTAAGGGAATCAATCAATAAATCAACTGCCTCAAATAACTTTCATTCAGAGTTTGCTCTCTTAGAATAAGCACGGTCGTTACAAGAGAGCATCCCTGATAGAGCCTCCACGATAAGAAATAACGGAAAGAGGTAATGACAGACATACAAGGCGATGGATTGGTGGCGATAGAGTCTCCACGATAAGAAACAACAGAAGTAGGGGTAGACATACAAGACGACAGCATGGAGGCTCGCTGTACGGTAATTTTTGTGACTACATCACTGGAAACATTTAGATTAGATCTTGAGGAAGATGAATGACCGAGTAGACTTCCAGATAGAAGAGTAATTGAGTAGATCTTGAACTAGATGACTGATTGAGTAGATCTTGCACTAGATGACTGATTGAGTAGATCTTGAACTAGATGACTGATTTAGTAGATCTTGAACTAGATGACTGATTGAGTAGATCTTGAACTAGATGACTGATTGAGTAGATCTTGAACAAGATGACTGATTGAGTAGATCTTGAACTAGATGACTGATTGAGTAGATCTTGAACTAGATGACTGATTGCGTAGGCTTCCATGTAGATCACTGATTAACTAGACTTACATATAAATGAGTGATTGGACAGACCTAAAAAACTTGAACGTGTTTTTCACTCACACAAAAAGGATGACCAATCTCATCACACAACGTACTGAGACACAAGTAACTGGTGCAGCACGGAGCACACAGAGCTTCCTGTACTGCAGGTCTCTAGTAGTAGACAACGAACGTTTCCTTATCACCACTTGCCAATCTTTGTGTTCTCAGATGTTGTTTGTAGATTGTAGATTTGGTTCCCGATTGTTGTAAAACACATACGTGCCACATATAGTACTATGTCAATTATGTTTGTCTATGAGTTCCCACATGTAATAAACATTCGTAATTTTGAAACGACCTTTTTTTTTTTTTTATAAATTTCTTTGAATGGAAATATCGAGAACAGACCAGAACAGATTACAAGAATACAACAAGAATATCATTCGTCAAAAAAAAAAGAATATGAAAGAGGTGTGTAAAGTGTAGAATGATTGATTTTATGCTGGAAGAGGAGAATGATTGATTGGACGTTGGAAGAGAAGAATGATTGATTTGACGCTGGAAGAGGAGAATGATTGATTGGACGCTGGAAGAGGAGAATGATTGATTGGACGCTGGAAGAGGAGAATGATTGATTTGACGCTGGAAGAGGAGAATGATTGATTTGACGCTGGAAGAGGAGAATGATTGATTGGACGCTGGAAGAGGAGCACGAATGATTTGACACTGGAAGAGCAGAATGATTGAAAAATATTAATTTGGTAACAATATGTGGACGTTTAGTTGTAGAGTAAAATAATGTTGAAGGTTTTTTTGTGAGTGAGAGAATGAAAGATTGAGAGATTTCTGTTGATTGACGGTGAGAGAATGAGAGATTTATGTTGATTGAAGATGAGAGAATGAGGGATTTGTGTTGATTGAAGGCGAGAGAATGAGAGAATGAGAGATATATGTTAATTGAAGGTGAGAGAATGAGAGATTTATTGTGATTGACGGTGAGAGAATGAGAGAATGAGAGATATATGTTAATTGAAGGTGAGAGAATGAGAGATTTATTGTGATTGACGGTGAGAGAATGAAAGATTTATGTTGATTGAAGATGAGAGAATGAGAGATTTGTGTTGATTAAAGGTGAGAGAATGAGAGAATGAGAGATTTATGTTAATTGAAGGTGAGAGAATGAGAGATTAATGTTAATTGACGGTGAGAGAATGAGAGATTTATGTTGATTGAAGGTGAGAGAATGAGAGATTTATGTTTATTGAAGGTGAGAGAAGCGGAGATTAATGTTGATTGAAGGTGAGAGAATGAGAGATTTATGTTGATTGAAGTGAGAGATTTATGTTGATTGAAGGTGAGAGAATGAGAGATTTATGTTGATTGAAGGTGAGAGAGTGAGAGATTTATGTTGATTGAAGTTGAGAGAATGAGATATTTATGTTGATTGAAGGTGAGAGAATGAGAGATTTATGTTGATTGAAGGTGAGAGAATGAGAGATTTATGTCGATTGAAGGTGAGAGAATGAGAGATTTATGTTGATTGAAGGTGAGAGAATGAGAGATTTATGTTGATTGACGGTGAAAGAATGAGAGATTTATGTTGATTGAAGGTGAGAGAATGATGTTGATGGATGCGATATAGGCGAATATTGTCAAAAATAAACAGCAAATAAGGCAGGTCAAGATAACAAAAAGGAGGCTGTTTGAAGGCAGTTTGGCTGCGACTAGATTGGTGATGTTGATTGGTGATGTTGATTGGTGATGTTGATTGGTGATGTTGATTGGTAATGTTGATTGGTAATGTTAATTGGTGATGTTGATTGGTAATGTTGATTGGTAATGTTGATTGGTAATGTTGACTGGTGATGTTGACTGGTGATGTTGATTGGTGATGTTGACTGGTGATGTTGATTGGTGATGTTGATTGTTGATGTTGATTGTTGATGTTGATTGGTCATGTTGATTGGTGATGTTGATTGTTGATGTTGATTGTTGATGTTGATTGTTGATTGGTCATGTTGATTGGTGATGTTGACTGGTGATGTTGATTGGTCATGTTGATTGGTGATGTTGACTGGTGATGTTGATTGGTGATGTTGACTGGTGATGTTGACTGGTGATGTTGATTGTCATGTTGATTGGTAATGTTGATTGGTGATGTTGATTGGTCATGTTGATTGGTAATGTTGACTGGTGATGTTGATTGGTCATGTTGATTGGTAATGTTGATTGGTGATGTTGATTGGTAATGTTGGCTGGTGATGTTGATTGGTCATGTTGATTGGTAATGTTGATTGGTAATGTTGACTGGTGATGTTGACTGGTGATGTTGATTGGTCATGTTGACTGGTGATGTTGACTGGTGATGTTTATTGGTCATGTTGATTGGTGATGTTGATTGGTGATGTTGATTGTTGATGTTGATTGTTGATGTTGATTGTTGATGTTAATTGTTGATTGGTCATGTTGACTGGTGATGTTGATTGACCATGATTAGGGCTCGGATTATTATGACATGCCATATTTTTTCCTGACATGCAATTTTGAACTCCAAATTAACCCGAACATATTTCACGCCTTTCTCAATACACGGACGGCGATTGCTCATATACATGCATATTTTGATCATAATTTAGGTCTCGGTCACATTTTAACAAACCGATAGCATAAATGCGTATTTTTGGTGATATTTGTCTTGATTTTAGCTACAATAAAACTGTCATTAAGATGACCTTCTATTAAGCGGACACAATTGTTTTTGTCATCGAATTGCTAAGAAGTTACGCCAACGACTGATTGATAAACACAAAGTGTCTATAACTCAGAGAACGTAATTCAAAATACATTTTTTTCGATGGAAAATTAAAGACCACTTTGATTTACTGTGTGTCAGGAAGTTTGAAGTACAAATATAACAAAATATCTTTGGGTAAAATACCGCACCGAGCAGCAGCACACCGGAGTGACAGTACTATCATGAAGTTTGTTCTAAAGTGAGACTTTCTACTGTAGCAAGTGGCATCACCGTTTGAAGTGGAGACAACGCGGTCAGGCGCTCGATTGGTGTGTATGTAATTTCAAACATTGAAGGAGAATAAATGTCTCCAAAAACAGACTCAGAAAGATGCCCAGCCTCAGAAATTGCTGGCCAGCAAAGACAAGAAGCTGGAAGAATAGCCCGACTCAAAGTATGTAGACGACATGTGCGGATAATTTAACGCCATTTTAAAAAGCAAATGGGTAAATTCATTTATGTGATATTTCTGTCTATATTTCATTTATAGATCATATTTTGCATTTGTTAGGTCATAACAATCCGAGCCCTGGTGATCACAATGATGATGATGACGATGATGAATATGATGATGATAATGATGAATATGATGATGATGGCGTGGTGGGTCATGCATTTTCTTTGTGGTTGTTGATTGTCTCATAATACTGGACTGTCGTTAATGGTCGGTAGTTGATTGAGGTCACTCGACTGTCGTTAATGGTCGGTAGTTGATTGAGGGCACTGGACTGTCGTTAATGGTCAATAGTTGATTGAGGTCATTAGACTGTCGTTGATGGTCGGTCCTTGATTGAGGTCACTGGACTGTCGTTAATGGTCGGTAGTTGATTGAGGTCACTGGACTGTCGTTAATGGTCGGTAGTTGATTGAGGTCACTGGACTGTCGTTAATGGGCGGTAGTTGATTGAGGTCACTGGACTGTCGTTAATGGTCGGTAGTTGATTGAGCTCACTGGACTGTCGTTGATGGTCGGTAGTTGATTGAGGGCACTGGACTGTCGTTGATGGTCGGTAGTTGATTGAGGGCACTGGACTGTCGTTGATGGTCGGTAGTTGATTGAGGGCACTGGACTGTCGTTGATGGTCGGTAGTTGATTGAGGGCACTGGACTGTCGTTGATGGTCGGTAGTTGATTGAGGGCACTGGACTGTCGTTGATGGTCGGTAGTTGATTTATGACACTAGACTGTCGTTGATGGTCGGTAATTGATTGAGGGAACTGGACTGTCGTTGATGGTCGGTAGTTGATTGAGGGCACTGGACTGTCGTTAATGGTCGGTAGTTGATTGAGGGCACTGGACTGTCGTTGATGGTCGGTAGTTGATTGAGGTCACTGGACTGTCGTTAATGGTCGGTAGTTGATTGATGACACTAGACTGTCGTTGATGGTCGGTAGTTGATTGATGACACTAGACTGTCATTGATGGTCGGTAGTTGATTGAGGGCACTGGACTGTCGGTGATGGCCGGTAGTTGATTGAGGGCAGTGAACTGTCGTTGATGGTCGATAGTTGATTGAGGGCACTGGACTGTCGTTGATGGTCGGTAGTTGATTGAGGGCACTGGACTGTCGTTGATGGTCGGTAGTTGATTGATGACACTAGACTGTTGTTGATGGTCGGTAGTTGATTGAGGGCACTGGACTGTCGTTAATGGTGGGTAGTTGATTGAGGGCACTGGACTGTCGTTGATGGTCGGTAATTGATTGAGGGCACTGGACTGTCGTTGATGGTCGGTAGTTGATTGATGACACTAGACTGTCGTTGATGGTTGGTAGTTGATTGATGACACTAGACTGTCGTTGATGGTCGGTAGTTGATTGAGGGCACTGGGCTGTCGGTGATGGTCGGTAGTTGATTGAGGGCAGTGAACTGTCGTTGATGGTCGATAGTTGATTGAGGGCACTGGACTGTTGGTGATGGTCGGTAGTTGATTGATGACACTAGACTGTCGTTGATGGTCGGTAGTTGAATGAGGGCACTTATTGTCGGTGAAGGTCGGTAGTTGATTGAGGGCACTGGACTGTCGTTGATGGTTGGTAGTTGATTGAGGGCACTAGACTGTCGTTGATGGTCGGTAGTTGATTGAGGGCACTGGGCTGTCGTTAATGGTCGGTAGTTGATTGAGGGCACTGGACTGTCGTTGATGGTCGGTAGTTGATTGAGGGTACTGGACTGTCGGTGATGGTTGGTAGTTGATTGAGGGCACTGGGCTGTCGTTGATGGTCGGTAGTTGATTGAAGTCAGTGAACGGTCGTTAATGGTCGGTAGTTGATTGAGGGCACTGGGCTGTCGTTGATGGTCGGTAGTTGATTGAAGTCAGTGAACGGTCGTTGATGGTCGGTAGTTGATTGATGACACTAGACTGTCGCTGATGGTCGATAGTTGATTGATGACACTAGACTGTCGTTGATGGTCGGTAGTTGATTGAAGTCAGTGAACGGTCGTTAATGGTCGGTAGTTGATTGAGAGCACTGGACTGTCGTTGATGGTCGGTAGTTGATTGAGGGCACTGGACTGTCGTTGATGGTCGGTAGTTGATTGATGACACTAGACTGTCGTTGATGGTTGGTAGTTGATTGATGACACTAGACTGTCGTTGATGGTCGGTAGTTGATTGAAGTCAGTGAACGGTCGTTAATGGTCGGTAGTTGATTGAGGGCACTGGACTGTCGTTGATGGTCGGTATTTGATTGAGGGCACTGGACTGTCGTTGATGGTCGGTAGTTGATTGATGACACTAGACTGTCGTTGATGGTCGGTAATTGATTGAGGGCATTGGACCTTCGTTGATGGTCGGTAGTTGATTGATGACACTAGACTGTCGTTGATGGTCGGTAGTTGATTGATGACACTAGACTGTCGTTGATGGTCGGTAGTTGATTGAGGGCACTGGACTGTCGTTGATGGTCGGTAGTTGATTGAGGGCACTGGACTGTCGTTAATGGTCGGTAGTTGATTGAGGGCACTGGACTGTCGTTGATGGTCGGTAGTTGATTGAGGGCACTGGACTGTCGTTAATGGTCGGTAGTTAATTGAGGGCACTGGACTGTTGTTGATGGTCGGTAATTGATTGAGGGCACTGGACTGTCGTTGATGGTCGGTAGTTAATTGATGACACTAGACTGTCGTTGATGGTCGGTAGTTGATTGATGACACTAGACTGTCGTTGATGGTCGGTAGTTGATTGAGGGCACTGGACTGTCGTTGATGGTCGGTAGTTGATTGAGGGTCGGTAGTCGATTGAGGGCAGTGAACTGTCGTTGATGGTCGGTAGTTGATTGAGGGTCGATAGTCGATTGAGGGCAGTGAACTGTCGTTGATGGTCGGTAGTTGATTGAGGGTCGGTAGTCGATTAAGGGCAGTGAACTGTCGTTTATGGTCGGTATTTGATTGAGGGC
Organism: Megaustenia siamemsis; assembly: GCA_032433765.1. Classification (NCBI taxonomy): domain Eukaryota; kingdom Metazoa; phylum Mollusca; class Gastropoda; order Stylommatophora; family Ariophantidae; genus Megaustenia; species Megaustenia siamemsis. The sequence continues at coordinate 10,211,925 of JAVIAB010000047.1, read as the reverse complement.
ACTGGACTGTCGTTGATGGTCGGTAGTTGATTGATGACACTAGACTGTCGTTGATGGTCGGTAGTTGATTGAGGGCACTGGACTGTCGTTGATGGTCGGTAGTTGATTGATGACACTAGACTGTCGTTGATGGTCGGTAGTTGATTGAAGTCAGTGAACGGTCGTTAATGGTCGGTAGTTGATTGAGGGCACTGGACTGTCGTTGATGGTCGGTATTTGATTGAGGGCACTGGACTGTCGTTGATGGTCGGTAGTTGATTGATGACACTAGACTGTCGTTGATGGTCGGTAATTGATTGAGGGCATTGGACCTTCGTTGATGGTCGGTAGTTGATTGATGACACTAGACTGTCGTTGATGGTCGGTAGTTGATTGATGACACTAGACTGTCGTTGATGGTCGGTAGTTGATTGAGGGCACTGGACTGTCGTTGATGGTCGGTAGTTGATTGAGGGCACTGGACTGTCGTTAATGGTCGGTAGTTGATTGAGGGCACTGGACTGTCGTTGATGGTCGGTAGTTGATTGAGGGCACTGGACTGTCGTTAATGGTCGGTAGTTGATTGAGGGCACTGGACTGTCGTTGATGGTCGGTAATTGATTGAGGGCACTGGACTGTCGTTGATGGTCGGTAGTTAATTGATGACACTAGACTGTCGTTGATGGTCGGTAGTTGATTGATGACACTAGACTGTCGTTGATGGTCGGTAGTTGATTGAGGGTCGGTAGTCGATTGAGGGCAGTGAACTGTCGTTGATGGTCGGTAGTTGATTGAGGGTCGATAGTCGATTGAGGGCAGTGAACTGTCGTTGATGGTCGGTAGTTGATTGAGGGTCGGTAGTCGATTGAGGGCAGTGAACTGTCGTTTATGGTCGGTATTTGATTGAGGGCACCGGACTGTCGTTGATGGTCGGTAGTTGATTGATGACACTAGACTGTCGTTGATGGTCGGTAGTTGATTGAGGGCACTGGACTGTCGTTGATGGTCGGTAGTTGATTGATGACACTAGACTGTCGTTGATGGTCGGTAGTTGATTGATGACACTAGACTGTTGTTGATGGTTGGTAGTTGATTGAGGGCACTGGACTGTCGGTGATGGTCGGTAGTTGATTGTGGGTCGGTAGTTGATTGAGGGCAGTGAACTGTCGTTTATGGTCGGTATTTGATTGAGGGCACCGGACTGTCGTTGATGGTCGGTAGTTGATTGAGGGCACTGAACTGTCGTTGATGGTCGGTAGTTGATTGAGGGCACTAGACTATCGGTGATGGTCGGTAGTTGATTGAGGGTCGGTAGTTGATTGAGGGCAGTGAACTGTCGTTTATGGTCGGTATTTGATTGAGGGTCGGTAGTTAATTGAGGGCAGTGAACTGTCGTTTATCGTCGGTAGTTGATTGAGGGCACCGGACTGTCGTTGATGGTCGGTAGTTGATTGAGGGCAGTGAACTTTCGTTGATGGTCGGTATTTGAATGAGGGCACTGGACTGTCGGTGATGGTCGGTAGTTGATTGAGGGCAGTGAACTGTCGTTGATGGTCGGTAGTTGATTGAGGGAACTGGACTGTCGTTGATGGTCGGTAGTTGATTGAGGGCAGTGAACTGTCGTTGATGGTCGGTAGTTGATTGAGGGCACTAGACTGTCGGTGATGGTAGGTAGTCGATTGAGGGCAGTGAACTGTCGTTGATGGTCGGTAGTTGATTGAGGGCACTGGACTGTCGTTGATGGTCGGTAGTTGATTGAGGGCACTGGACTGTCGTTGATGGTCGGTAGTTGATTGAGGGCACTGAACTGTCGTTGATGGTCGGTAGTTGATTGAGGGCAGTGAACTGTCGTTGATGGTCGGTAGTTGATTGAGGGCACTGGACTGTCGGTGATGGTCGGTAGTCGCTTGAGGGCAGTGAACTGTCGTTGATGGTCGGTAGTTGATTGAGGGCAGTGAACTGTCGTTGATGGTCGGTAGTTGATTGAGGGCACTGGACTGTCGGTGATGTTAGGTAGTCGATTGAGGGCAGTGAACTGTCGTTGATGGTCGGTAGTTGATTGAGGGCACTGGACTGTCGTTGATGGTCGGTAGTTGATTGAGGGCACTGAACTGTCGTTGATGGTCGGTAGTTGATTGAGGGCACTGGACTGTCGTTAATGGTCGGTAGTTGATTGAGGGCACTGGACTGTCGTTGATGGTCGGTAGTTGATTGAGGGCACTGAACTGTCGTTGATGGTCGGTAGTTGATTGAGGGCAGTGAACTGTCGTTGATGGTCGGTAGTTGATTGAGGGCAGTGAACTGTCTTTGATGGTCGGTAGTTGATTGAGGTCACTGGACTGTCGGTGATGGTCGGTAGTCGATTGAGGGCAGTGAACTGTCGTTGATGGTCGGTAGTTGACTGAGGGCACTGGACTGTCGGTGATGGTCGGTAGTCGATTGAGGGCACTGGACTGTCGGTGATGGTCGGTAGTCGATTGAGGGCACTGGACTGTCGGTGATGGTCGGTAGTTGACTGAGGGCACTGAACTGTCGTTGATGGTCGGTAGTTGATTGAGGGCACTGAACTGTCGTTGATGGTCGGTAGTTGATTGAGGGCGCTGGACTGTCGTTGATGATCATTTACAAAAATGGTAGTAGATGCTGCACTATTGATGGTAGGTGACCAATGCTAGTATGTCAGAGCTGGTCTGTCGTAGATGAGCGTTTGATGGCAGTCTATCGGCCATAGTCTCGGCCAGTGATGCGCTTCACACTTGATGTTCGATCAGTGAATGTGATCACTACTATTTGATCGAGGTTGATCGATCGCTGGTTGTAATCACTATTGTTTGATTGAAGTTCGTCGATCCCAGATGATAATCACCACTGTTTGATGGAGGCTAATAGATAGCTGATTGTGTTCACTGTTTGATCGAGGTGAATCGGTAGCTGATTATGTTCATCACTGTTTGATCGAGATTAATCGATCGAAGATCATAATCACCCCCGTTTGATCAAGGCTGATTGATCGCTGATTGTATTCACCACTGTTTGATCAATGCTGATTGATCGCCGATTGTGTTCACCACTGTTTGCTCAAGGCTGATTGATCGCTGATTGTATTCACCACTGTTTAATCCAGGCTGATTGATCGTTGATTGTGTTCACCACTGTTTGATCGAGTCTGATTGATCGTTGATTATGTTCACCACTGTTTGATCAAGGTTGATTGATCGCTGATTGTGTTCACCACTGTTTGATCAAGGTTGATTGATAGCTGATTGTGTTCACCACTGTTTGATCGAGGCTGATTGATCGCTGATTGTGTTCACCACTGTTTGATCGAGGCTGATTGATCGCTGATTGTGTTCACCACTGTTTGATCGAGTCTGAACGATAGCTGGTGGTGTTTGGGCTAATTTTCAACAGACGTTAGGGACGTCGCTGGCAGATGGTGAGTCAGTAACCGATGAGACATTCTTCCTGATTTGTTCATCAGCAACCACAGAAATCGATGTATGCAGTTGTATCAACTGTCACAATACTGATGACAGATCTACAAATGTCACAATACTGATGACAGATCTACAACTGTCACAATACGGATGACAGATCTACAAATGTCACAATACTGATGACAGATCTACAACTGTCACAATACTGATGACAGATCTACAAATGTCACAATACTGATGACAGATCTACAACTGTCACAATACTGATGACAGATCTACAACTGTCACAATACGGATGACAGATCTACAAATGTCACAATACTGATGACAGATCTACAAATGTCACAATAGTGATGACAGATCTACAAATGTCACAATACTGATGACAGATCTACAAATGTCACAATACTGATGACAGATCTATAAATGTCACAATACTGATGACAGATCTACAACTGTCACAATACTGATGACAGATCTACAAATGTCACAATACTGATGACAGATCCACAACTGCCACAATACTGATGACAGATCTACAAATGTCACAATACTGATGACAGGTCTACAAATATCACAAAACTGTGACAGATCTACAAATGTCACAACACTGTGACAGATGTACAAATGTTACAATACTTATGACAGATCTACAAATACTGATGACAGATCTACAAATGTCACAATACTGTTGCCAGATCTACAAACGTCACAATAATGATGCCAGATATACACATGTCACAGTACTGATAACAGATCTGCACATGTCACAATACCGATGACAGATCTACAGATGTCACAATGCCGATGACAGATCTACAAATGTCACAATACTGGTGACATCTAAACAGCTGTTTCAAATGTCACTATCCCAGCCTGATGACTGTTAAGACTTACATCAGATTCCCAAAAACTGCCTGCCGCTGTAGAACCAGAAATGACCTTGTCAATAATTATGTTTTCTCTATTAAACTGAAAAGTGTACTTGTAATGTCTCCCTTTCGATGCACATTTTAAAAAAAAGAAATAATCTATTACATAAAAGGGAATGGTTTATTGAATATTTGCTTCATTAAAGTGGTTGTACTGTTTAATGTGAGCAGATTTTATGACGAGGATTCAAGAATGTTGTAGCAGAATGTGATTTACTTGCGCTCATACTCTTGTCAAATCTTTCTGGTTATCTGCCCTGCTAATTCTTGTCAAATCTGTTTGGTTATCTGCCCTGCTAATTCTTGTCAAATCTGTCTGGCTATCTGCCCTGCCAATTCTTGTAAAATCTTGCTGGCTATCTGCCCTGCTAATTCTTGTCAGATCTGTCTGGCTATCTGCCCTGCTAATTCTTGTCAGATCTGTCTGGCTATCTGATCTGCTAATTCTTGTCAAATCTGTCTTGCTATCTGATCTGCTAATTCTTGTCAAAACTGTCTATCTATCTGCCTATCTGATCTGCTAATTCTTGTCAAATCTGTCTAGCTATCTGCCTATCTGATCTGCTAATGCTTGTCAAATCTGTCTAGCTATCTGCCTTCCTGATCTGCTAATTCTTGTCAAATCTGTCTGGCTATCTGCCTACCTGATCTGCTAATTCTTGTCAAATCTGTCTAGCTATCTGCCTAACTGATCTGCTAATTCTTGTCAAATCTGTCTAGCTATCTGCCTACCTGATCTGCTAATTAACTACCTGTCTAGCTAAATACCTACCTGTCGAGCTAAACGACTATCTGGCTGGCTATCTACATACCTGTCTAGCTAAATATCTACCTGTCAAGCATAATAACTACCTAATTGGCTATCTACCTATCTGTCTAGTTAAATCACTACCTGACTGGCTATCTACTTACCTTTCTAGCTAAATAACTATCTGACTAGCTAAATACGTGTCGGCTAGTTAAATACCTACCTTTGTAGCTATCTATCTTCCTGGCTAGCTATCAATCTACCTGTCCTAAAACCTACCTGTCTAGCTAACTACTTGTATAGGTAACTACCTACTTTCCTGTCTAACTACCTACTTGTATAGGCAACTACCTAACTACTTGTGTAATCAAATACCTACTTACCTGTCAGCTAACTACTTGTATAGGAATCTACCTACTTACCTATCTAGCTTTCTAATTACCTACCACCCCACATTACAGTTTACCTGACTGTGTGTTTATTACATTGTGTGTGTAGTTTTGAGCGCGTGCTTACATTCTCTCATCACATCCTCATCACGATCTCTCATCACATACTCACTTTCCTGTTTCATCTTTTCCCTGTCACATCAAAACTTTACATTTCAACATGATTTCCTCATCCAAAGAAAACTCCAAATCACCCCCCCCCCCAAAAAAAAAGCTTCTCCCTCACCAACTCCCTAAATAGCTCCTCACTCACCAACTCTCCATATAGTTTCTCACTCACCAACTCTCCATATAGCTTCTCACTCAACAACTCTCCATATAGCTTCTCACTCACCAACTCCCCCAATAGCTCCTCACTCACCAACTCCCCCAATAGCTCCTCACTCACCAACTCCCCCAATAGCTCCTCACTCACCAACTCCCCCAATAGCTCCTCACTCACCAACTCCCCAATAGCTCCTCACTCACCAACTCCCTAAATAGCTCCTCACTCACCAACTCCCCCAATAGCTCCTCACTCACCAACTCTCCATATAGTTTCTCACTCACCAACTCTCCATATAGTTTCTCACTCACCAACTCTCCATATAGCTTCTCACTCAACAACTCTCCATATAGCTTCTCACTCACCAACTCCCCCAATAGCTCCTCACTTACCAACTCCCCCAATAGCTCCTCACTCACCAACTCCCCCAATAGCTCCTCACTCACCAACTCCCCCAATAGCTCCTCACTCACCAACTCCCCCAATAGCTCCTTACTCACCAACTCTCCCAATAGCTCCTCACTCACCAACTCCCCCAATAGCTCCTCACTTACCAACTCCCCCAATAGCTCCTCACTCACCAACTCCCCCAATAGCTCCTCACTCACCAACTCCCCCAATAGCTCCTCACTCACCAACTCCCCCAATAGCTCCTCACTCACCAACGCCCCAATAGCTCCTCACTCACCAACTCCCCCAATAGCTCCTTACTCACCAACTCTCCCAATAGCTCCTCACTCACCAACTCCCCCAATAGCTCCTCACTCACCAACTCCCCCAATAGCTCTTCACTCACCAACTCCCCATATAGCTTCTCCCTCACCAATTCCCAATAGCTCCTCACTCACCAACTCCCCATATAGCTCCTCACTCACCAACTCCCCCAATAGCTCCTCACTCACCACCTCCCCCAATAGCTCTTCACTCACCAACTCCCCATATAGCTTCTCCCTCACCAACTCCCAATAGCGCCTCACTCACCAACTCCCCCAATAGCTCCTCACTCACCAACTCCCTCAATAGCTCCTTACTCACCAACTCCCTCAATAGCTCCTCACTCACCAACTCCCCCAATAGCTCCTTACTCACCAACTCCCCCAATAGCTCCTCACTCACCAATTCCCCAATAGCTCCTCACTCACCAACTCCCCCAATAGCTCTTCACTCACCAACTCCCCATATAGCTTCTCCCTCACAAACTCCCAATAGCTCCTCACTCACCAACTCCCCATATAGCTTCCCCCTCACAAACTCCCAATAGCTCTTCACTCACCAACTCCCCATATAACTTCTCCCTCACAAACTCCCATTAGCTCCTCACTCACCAACTCCCCATATAGCTTCTCCCTCACAAACTCCCAATAGCTCTTCACTCACCAACTCCCCATATAACTTCTCCCTCACAAACTCCCAATAGCTCCTCACTCACCAACTCCCCATATAGCTCATCACTCACCAACTCCCCATATAACTTCTCCCTCACCAACTCCCAATAGCTCCTTACTCACCAACTCCCCATATAACTTCTCCCTCACCAACTCCCAATAGCTCCTCACTCACCAACTCCCCATATAGCTCATCACTCACCAACTCTCCATATAGCTTCTCCCTCACCAACTCCCAATAGCTCCTCACTCACCAACTCCCCCAATAGCTCCTCACTCACCAACTCCTCATATAGCTTCTCCCTCACCAACTCCCACAATAGCTCCTCACCAACTCCCCCAAAAAGCTAATCCCTCACCAACTCCCCATATAGCTTCTCCCCACCAACTCCCCCAATAGCTCCTCACCAACTCCCCCAAAAATCTAATCCCTCACCAACTCCCCCAAAAAGCTAATCCATCACCAACTCCCCCAATAGCTCCTCACTCACCAACTCCCCCAATAGCTCCTCACTCACCAACTCCCCATATAGCTTCTCCCTCACCAACTCCCCCAATAGCTCCTCACCAACTCCCCCAAAAAGCTAATCCCTCACCAACTCCCCATATAGCTTCTCCCTCACCAACTCCCCCAACATCTCCTCACTCACCAACTCCCCCAATATCTCCTCACTTACCAACTCCCCAATAGCTCCTCACTCTCCAACTCCCCCAATATCTCCTCACTCACCAACTCCCAATAGCTCCTCACTCACCAACTCCCCCAATAGCTCCTCACTCACCAACTCCCAATAGCTCCTCACTCACCAACTCCCCCAATAGCTCCTCACTCACCAACTCCCCCAATAGCTCCTCACTCACTAACTCCCCCAATAGCTCCTCATTCACCAACTCCCTCAATAGCTCCTCACTCACCAACTCCCCAAAAAGGTCCTCACTCACCAATTCGACCAACAGCTCCACAATCACCAACTCCCCCAAAAGCGCCTCACTCACCAACTCCCACAAAATCTACTCACTCACCAACTCCCTCAAAAGCTCCTCACTCACTCCCCAAAAACTCTTCACATACTCCCCACAAGCTCCTCACTCACTCACCCAAAAACTGTTCACTTAAACCTCCAAAAGCTCCTCACTTACTCCTCAAAATTTCCTTACTCCCACAATATTTCCTTATCACTCCCCAAAAACTCTTCACTCAATCCCCAAAAAGCTCCTCACTCACTTCAGAAAAAGATCCTCACTCACTCCCCAAAAAAGCTCCTCACTCACTCCCAAAAAGCTCTCCACTCACTCCCCAAAAGCTCCTCACTCACTCCCCCAAAAGCTCCTCACTCACTCCCCAAAATCTCCCCACTCACTCCCACAATATTTCCTCACTCACTCCCACAATATTTCCTCACTCACTCCCCAACATCTCCTCACTAAATCCCCAAAAGCTCCTCACTCACTCCAAAAAAGATCATCCCTCACTCCCCAAAAGCTCCTCACTCACTCCCCAAAAGCTCCTCACTCACTCCCGCAAAGGCTCCTCACTCACTCCCCAAAAGCTCCTCACTCACTCCCCAAAAATCACATCACTTACTACCGAAAAAGCTCCTCACTCACTCCCGAAAAGCTCCTCACTCACTTCCGACCGCAAAAAAGCTCCTCACTCACTCCCCAAAAACTCCTCACTCACTTTCCAAAAAGCTCTTCACTCACTCCATAAAAGCTCTTCTCTCACTCCATAAAAACTCCTCACTCACTCCCACAATATTTCCTCACTCACTCCCACAATATTTCCTCACTCACTCCCACAATATTTCCCCACTCACTCCCACAATATTTCCTCACTCACTCCCACAATATTTCCTTACTCACTCCCACAATAGATGCACACTCACCTCACCAGTTGCTATACTCTCACTCCCCAATAGCTCCTTACTCACTCCCTCACATCTTCCACTCCTCCACTCCCACACTCCTCCACTCCCACACTCATCCACTCCCACACTCCTCCACTCCCAGACTCATCCACTCCCACACTCCTCCACTCCCACACTCATCCACTCCCACACTCCTCCACTCCCACACTCATCCACTCCCACACTCCTCCACTCCCACACTCATCCAAATAAAACAAATGAAGAGCTCGTTACCTGCGTCTTACCGTTGTCAAAGTGAGCCGCCATTACCGGGTCTAATGGCGGCAAGCACTTCCGGACGCTGGCAGTCGACGAGAGGAACAAATCTGGAACATCTCCCTTGCCAGCTCTGTGGAGCATCTCCTGAAATGTCAACCCAAAGTAGGTCGTTGTATTGAGGTCAGTCGTTCAACTGTCATGTACAGTTCACTCCCATGAATGGCCGTTTGAACCTTTCCCTTGAACCGATGTCTCATGTTGTGTCTTCGTGTTGTGTCTTCACGTTGTGTCGTCATGTTGTGTCTTCACGCTGTGTCGTCATGTTGTGTCTTCACGTTGTGTCGTCAAGTTGTGCCTTCATGTTGTGTCGTCATGTTGTGTCTTCACGCTGTGTCGTCATGTTGTGTCATCATGTTGTGTCATCATGTTGTGTCTTCATGTTGTGTCGTCATGTTGTGTCTTCACGCTGTGTCGTCATGTTGTGTCTTCACGCTGTGTCGTCATGTTGTGTCTTCACGCTGTGTCGTCATGTTGTGTCATCACGCTGTGTCATCATGTTGTGTCTTCATGTTGTGTCGTCATGTTGTGTCTTCACGCTGTGTCGTCATGTTGTGTCTTCACGCTGTGTCGTCATGTTGTGTCTTCATGTTGTGTCGTCATGTTGTGTCTTCACGCTGTGTCGTCATGTTGTGTCTTCACGCTGTGTCGTCATGTTGTGTCTTCACGCTGTGTCGTCATGTTGTGTCATCACGCTGTGTCATCATGTTGTGTCTTCATGTTGTGTCGTCATGTTGTGTCTTCACGCTGTGTCGTCGTGTTGTGTCTTCATGTTGTGTCTTCATGGTGTGTCGTTATGTTGTGTCTTCATGTTGTGCCTTCATGTTGTGTCTTCATGTTGTGTCGTCATGTTGTGTCTTCATGTTGTGTCTTCATGTTGTGCCGTCATGTTGTGTCGTCATGTTGTGCCGTCATGTTGTGTCGTCATGTTGTGTCATCATGTTGTGTCGTCATGTTGTGTCTTCATGTTGTGTCGTCATGTTGTGCCGTCATGTTGTGTCGTCATGTTGTGTCGTCATGTTGTGCCGTCATGTTGTGTCGTCAAGTTGTGTCATCATGTTGTGTCATCATGTTGTGTCTTCATGTTGTGTCGTCATGTTGTGTCTTCACGCTGTGTCGTCATGTTGTGTCTTCATGTTGTGTCTTCATGTTGTGTCGTTATGTTGTGTCTTCATGTTGTGCCTTCATGTTGTGTCTTCATGTTGTGTCGTCATGTTGTGTCTTCATGTTGTGTCTTCATGTTGTGCCGTCATGTTGTGCCGTCATGTTGTGCCGTCATGTTGTGCCGTCATGTTGTGTCGTCATGTTGTGCCTTCATGTTGTGCCGTCATGTTGTGTCGTCATGTTGTGCCTTCATGTTGTGTCGTCATGTTGTGCCGTCATGTTGTGTCGTCATGTTGTGCCTTCATGTTGTGCCGTCATGTTGTGCCGTCATGTTGTGCCGTCATGTTGTGTCATCATGTTGTGTCATCATGTTGTGCCTTCATGTTGTGTCGTCATGTTGTGCCGTCATGTTGTGCCGTCATGTTGTGTCTTCATGTTGTGCCGTCATGTTGTGTCGTCATGTTGTGCCTTCATGTTGTGCCGTCATGTTGTGCCGTCATGTTGTGTCTTCATGTTGTGCCGTCATGTTGTGTCATCATGTTGTGCCGTCATGTTGTGCCGTCATGTTGTGTCATCATGTTGTGCCGTGTTCAACTACCTTCTCTCTCTATTTGTCCATCATATAGACATTCCCTATACCGACAGTTCATCTCTTTCAAATGCCTGCCCTTTACAAACAAATCATTATTTATCCGACCACCAAGGCTCCGAGGTTCGCCCAGCTTCTAAAATTGCATACAATAGGATTTTCTGGGAATGAAAGGCGGCATGGCGTGATACCGACCACATGACCCAAAACTGTGCCATCGACTGGGAAAAATATAGTTATTAACTCCATAATATCAATACTAGAAGTCAACGGTGACAACATAATTAACGTACGATATGTGGATGACACTAGCGACACATATGTGGATGAGATAAAGAATAAACTACAAGAAATGATAGACATAATAGAAAATGAAAGCAACAAGAAAGAACTCAGTCTGAATATTAAGAAAACAGAAGTAATGGTCATTTAAAAGAAACAATCATCACCATCATGCAGCATAAAAATAAAGAGGATAAATCTGAAACAAGTGCAACGCGTAAAATACTTGGGCACAATAATAACATCAGATGGAAGATGCAACACAGAAATAAAAAGCAGAATAGCTCAGGCCAAAATAGCATTTCTGAAAAAAAAAAAAAATCTAATGCAACAAATGTATGTCAATAGAAGTGAGAAAGAGAGTTCATCGGTGCTATATAGAGCCAATTCTGACCTATGGAAGCGAATCATTGACAGTAGACAAACGAATGAGAAGACGAGTAGAGGCCACAGAGATGGGATTACTCAGAAGAATGTTGAAAGTTCCCTGGGCAACTAAAAAGACCAATGAGGAAGTTCTCAAAGAGGCCAAAAAAGGGAGCCACTATAGAACATCAGAGGGAGACACTAAAGAACATCAGAGGGAGCCACTAAAGAACATCAGAGAGAGCCACTAAAGAACATCAGAGGGAACCACTAAAGAACATCAGAGGTAGCAACTAAAGAACATCAGAGGGAGCCACCAAAGAACATCAGAGAGAGCCACTAAAGAACATCAGAGGGAGCCACTAAAGAACATCAGAGGGAGCCACTAAAGAACATCAGAGGGAGCCACTAAAGAACATCATAGTGAGCCACTAAAGAACATCAGAAAGAAGCAATCAACATTTCTCACAGACATCATTAGAAGCGGAAAGTTAGAATACTTGGTTACAACTGGCAAAATACTGGAAAGAGATATCTCGGACGACAAAGGGAGAAAATATTGGATAGCTTGGTGTCATGGCATGGAAAACGGTCAGCAACAGAGCTGATACGATGTACTGTGGATAGAGAACTGTGTACGGACATGATCTCCAACGCCATCAGCTATGGCACATGATGATGATGAATGACTGAGCACCATATTGCACATACAACTAGAAAGGCAGGGGAGACAACATTTACTTTGCTAATAATGAAAGATTGTTTACTGAGACATCACTGAAATATTACTAGACAAGAAATCAACATAACACTACAGCTACACACAATATCACTGAAATATTACTAGACAAGAAATCAACATAACACTACATCTACACACAATATCACTGAAATATTACTAGACAAAAAAGCAACATAACACTACAGCTACACACAATAACACTGAAATATTCATCATCATCATCATCAACAAGTACCAGGCCTGCTGGCGTAGGTGATCATGTCTCTCCACAACTTTCGATCTCGACAGCTATTTATCATTTCTGTTGTTGACCTTCTGCCAAGCCATTCTCTTAAGCTGTCTGGTATTTTCTCTTTGCTTCCCTCTATCTTTTCGTCCCTCAATTTTTCCAGTTGTTACATTATATTCCAGTTGTTCTCTTCTCATCACATGGCCAAAAAATGATGATTGCTTCTTCCTAATTTTGGAAATTAGCTCTCTTTTTGCTTTGGCCTCTTTCAGAACATTTTCATTACTCTTCTTAGCTGCCCATGGTATTCTCAACATTCTTATGTAAAGCCACATTTCTACACACTCCAGTGATTTTCTTGTCTGTTGTCCTATTGTCCATGATTCACATCCATATGTTAAGACTGGCTCTACATTTAGCTCGGGAGAGTAAAAGGCTAAGGAGAGTACCCCGAAGTAAAACAACCCCACTGCCTTGTGGGTGAGACTTTTTAGTCAAAGGCTAGCGGAGCCAAACGTAAACAAACCGACGGAAGGCAATAGAAAACCACCGTCGTAACTTCTTTGTACAATCGTGAATCGCCACTGAAATATTACCAGAGAAGAAATCAAAATACCACTTCAGCTACACACAATAAAGGTAAAAAGTAAAGTACCCCGTCACGCCAAGGGGCATATATGTAATATGGGGTTAGTGACCATACATTTTACAGACCTTCGGCACATGATTTTTGGGGTAATGTGGTCGATATTACGCCCAGCTACATACAATATCACTGAAATATTACCACCACAAATATTGCTTAACTTACCATTACACACACACACACAAACATTCACACGAATATCACAATGTCTAACATCAATGTCCTCCGAGATGTGGGAAGAGCACAGGACTTCGACAAATACAGATCCACGTCACTTCTTCCAATTATGGAAATGGGAGTTAAGTTGGGCACAGCCAGAAATGAGAAACTTAGTGGCCGTGTAAGAAAACTTATCAACCAACACAGAACTGGAGTCGTCAGTCGCTGGACACTGCTGGACTTGCAGAGGAGGGGATCTGTGCACCTATGGTCATGTTCGGAGTGCAATGATCTGTCTATCTATTGACCTTTCGAGCCGTAGCCGGCCCATAGGGCGTCGACCAAGATACTCCTTCTCTTATCAGAATTTTTGTTCTAACAGTTTTCAATTCTTTTAAAGATATTTTATCAAATCTCGCCATTTGTCTCTATTCTGTGCAAACAGCTCTATCTCATTGAGGGAGCCGATTCCTGCTGCTTTTGCCTCTCAATGATGATGACCCGCAAATAACTCAATAACTCAATTTGTAACATGACATAACCAACAAATACAAGCTACATTACTGACGTCACAGACCTGTACTGACCTGTACCCTGTACAACTTATCACTGATATCCTTGCCGATGATATTCGTGAACACTGTACCCAGGAATAGATGAGTAGACAGGTGAGTTTTGATGGGAGGGTACAACCACGAGATTAGCAGGCTCTCTTCTACTGCGGATATGGTCACCTGCAACACCCGGTTATCTATGTAAGCATGTATGTGCATGTGTATGTATGTGTTTGTGTATGTGTGTAAGTATGTATATATGTATGTATGTATGTGTATGTATGTATGTATATGTATATATGTATGTATATGTATATATGTATGTATATGTGTATGTATGTATATGTATGTATATGTGTATGTATATGTATATATGTATATATGTATATATGTATATATGTATATATGTATGTATGTATGTATATGTGTATGTGTATGTATATATGTATGTATATGTGTATGTATGTATATGTATATATGTATGTATATGTGTATGTATATGTGTATGTATGTATGTGTATGCATATATGTGTATGCATGTATGTGTATGTGTGTATGCATGTATATATGTATGTGTGTATGTATGTATGTATGTGTATGTATGTATGCATGTGTGTATGTATGTATGTGTATGTGTATGTATGTATGTGTATGTGTGTATGTGTATGTATGTGTATGTATGTGTATGTGTATGTATGTGTATGTATGTGTATGTATGTGTATGTAGTTGTATGTATGTATGTATGTGTGTATGCATGTATGTGTATGTATGTGTCTATGCGTGTATGCGTGTATGTATGTATGTATGTGTTTATGTGTATGTGTATGTGTGCATGTATGTGTATGTATGTATGTAGATATGCATATATATGTATGTATATGTATGTATATGTATGTATGTTTATGTGTGTATGTATGTATGTATGTATGTATATGTATGTATGTTTATGTGTGTATGTATGTATGTATATATATGTATGTAAAGTGACGGCTCGTTCACTTCTCTATTGCCTATATGTTAATCTGTTTCCTTATTTAACAATCTTGACAGTTGTCCCGCCAGCCTCTGTTCCGTTCTAATATAAATGTTGCTGACGTCATGAACCAGTTTAAGGCATGTAGCGCGGTGGTTAGTGACTAGACTCCCGAGAAAACTAGTTGAACATAATCTCGAACTACGACTCCTAGGTTCACCCAGGCATCAAATTTTCTTTGAAGGAAAACAACTCTGGCGTATTGCTGACACCATTGCCCACAAATGTGACGACGGTAACAGAATAATGGACGTGACGTCAGATGTCTCATCTCGTAACATTTATGTCCCTTATTAATTCTATTTTACATTTTATTTTTAATGAGACTGCTAGCAGTGTAATATTCTATTTCGGTTTGTCTTCCCTTGTCTCTCGTTTCATCAAGTTTTGTTCTGTTACAGTATCGTCAAGTTTTTCTATGTTTCAGTATCATCAAGTTTCACTCACTTATAGTATTATCAAGTTTTTCTCTATTACAGTATCATCAAGTTTCGCCCTGTTACATTATCATCAAGTTTTTCTATGCTACAGTATCATCAAGTTCTGCTATGTTATAGCATTATCAAGTTTTGCTGATACAGTATCATCAAGTTTTGCTATGTTACAGTATCATCAAGTTCTGCTATGTTACAGCATTATCAAGTTTTGCTGTCACAGTATCATCAAGTTGTGCTATGATACAGCATCATCAAGCTTTGCAATGTTACAGCATTATCAAGTTTTCCTATGTTACAACATCATCAAGTTTTGCAATGTTACAGCTTCATCAAGTTTTGCTATGTTACAGCATCATCAAGTTTTGCAATGTTACAGCTTCATCACGTTTTGCAATGTTACAGCTTCATCAAGTTTTGCTATGTTACAGCATTATAATGTTTTGCAATGTTACAGCTTCATCACGTTTTGCAATGTTACAGCATTATCAAGTTTTGCTGTGTTACATTATCATCAAGTTTTGCTATGTTACAGCATCATCAGGTTTTGCAATGTTACAGCATCATCACGTTTTGCTGTGTTACAGCATCATCAAGTTTTGCTGTGTTACATTATCATCAAGTTTTGCTATGTTACAGCATCATCAAGTTTTGCAATGTTGCAGCAACATCAAGTTTTGCAATGTTGCAGTATCATCAAATTTTGCTATGTTACAGCATCATCAAGTTTTGCAATGTTACAGTATCATCAAGTTTTGCTATGTTATAGCATCATCAAGTTTTGCAGTGTTACAGCATCATCAAGTTTTGCTTTGTTACAGTATCATAAAGTTTTGCATTGTTACGGCATCATCAAGTTTTGCTGTTACATCATCATCGAGTTTTGCTGTTACAGTATCATCAAGTTTTGCTATGTTACAGCATCATCATGCTTTGCAATGTTACAGCATCATCAAGTTTTGCAATGTTACAGCATCATCAAGTTTTGCTATGTTAAGGCATCATCAAGTTTTGCTATGTTACAGCATCATCTAGTTTTGCTATGTTACAGCATCATCAAGTTTTGCAATGTTACAGCATCATCAAGTTTTGCAATATTACAGTTTCATCAAGTTTTGCAATGTTACATTATCATAAAGTTTTGCTCTGTTACAGTATCATTAAGTTTTGCTATGTTACAGTATCATCAAGTTTTGCTCTTTCACAGTTTCATCAAGTTTTGCAATGTTACATTATCATAAAGTTTTGCTCTGTTACAGTATCATTAAGTTTTGCTATGTTACAGTATCATCAAGTTTTGCTCTTTCACAGTATCATCAAGTTTTGCTGTGTTACAGTATCATCAAGTTTTGCTCTGTTCATGACCTGATTAAGATAAGTGCACCACTTTTTGTTCCAAAAGGCGTTTCACATTCGACTACTCCTCCCACCCAATTGTACGCTGTCCCTGTTATTCCAAACATTCCTCTGTGTAATAATACATTTGCTCTTTCCAATCACATACCTGCTTAATTATATAATTAGACATGACTCCATTACCTATAAATAGAATCATAAAGTTATTTTTTTTAAAAATATATCAGATTTGAGGTTTCTGACAACATTCTCCAAATTCGTCCTAGGAGGCTGTGAATGCCAACGTTGCTTTAGATACTTATCTTCTGTCATCAAACAACGAGTTGTTGTAGACACCTATCTTCTGTCATCAAACAACGAGTTGTTGTAGACACTTATCTTCTGTCATCAAACAACGAGTTGTTGTAGACACCTATCTTCTGTCATCAAACAACGAGTTGTCGTAGACACCTATCTTCTGTCATCAAACAACGAGTTGTCGTAGACACCTATCTTCTGTCATCAAACAACGAGTTGTTGTAGACACTTATCTTCTGTCATCAAACAACGAGTTGTTGTAGACACCTATCTTCTGTCATCAAACAACGAGTTGTTGTAGACACTTATCTTCTGTCATCAAACAACGAGTTGTTGTAGACACCTATCTTCTGTCATCAAACAACGAGTTGTTGTAGACACCTATCTTCTGTCATCAAACAACGAGTTGTCGTAGACACCTATCTTCTGTCATCAAACAACGAGTTGTCGTAGACACCTATCTTCTGTCATCAAACAACGAGTTGTTGTAGACACTTATCTTCTGTCATCAAACAACGAGTTGTTGTAGACACCTATCTTCTGTCATCAAACAACGAGTTGTTGTAGACACCTATCTTCTGTCATCAAACAACGAGTTGTCGTAGACACCTATCTTCTGTCATCAAACAACGAGTTGTCGTAGACACCTATCTTCTGTCATCAAACAACGAGTTGTTGTAGACACTTATCTTCTGTCATCAAACAACGAGTTGTTGTAGACACCTATCTTCTGTCATCAAACAACGAGTTGTTGTAGACACTTATCTTCTGTCATCAAACAACGAGTTGTTGTAGACACCTATCTTCTGTCATCAAACAACGAGTTGTCGTAGACACCTATCTTCTGTCATCAAACAACGAGTTGTTGTAGACACTTATCTTCTGTCATCAAACAACGAGTTGTTGTAGACACCTATCTTCTGTCATCAAACAACGAGTTGTTGTAGACACCTATCTTCTGTCATCAAACAACGAGTTGTCGTAGACACCTATCTTCTGTCATCAAACAACGAGTTGTCGTAGACACCTATCTTCTGTCATCAAACAACGAGTTGTTGTAGACACTTATCTTCTGTCATCAAACAACGAGTTGTTGTAGACACCTATCTTCTGTCATCAAACAACGAGTTGTTGTAGACACCTATCTTCTGTCATCAAACAACGAGTTGTCGTAGACACCTATCTTCTGTCATCAAACAACGAGTTGTCGTAGACACCTATCTTCTGTCATCAAACAACGAGTTGTTGTAGACACTTATCTTCTGTCATCAAACAACGAGTTGTTGTAGACACCTATCTTCTGTCATCAAACAACGAGTTGTTGTAGACACCTATCTTCTGTCATCAAACAACGAGTTGTCGTAGACACCTATCTTCTGTCATCAAACAACGAGTTGTTGTAGACACCTATCTTCTGTCATCTGACAAGTGCTCGAAGCACTTCCAAACTGATTAATTAACACTTCCAACAGATTAAGCACTTCCAATAGATGGAGTGCTGTGAATGTAAGATCCGCTATAAATGGGATACTTATGAAAGATCCACTATAAATGTAACACTTATGTAAGCTCCACTATAAATAGAATACATATGTAAGATTCACTATAAATGAAATATTTATGTAAGATCCACTATAAATGGGCTACTTATGTCTGATCCACTAAAAATTAAATGTTTATGTAAGATCCACTATAAATGGAATACTTATGTTTGATCCACTATAAATGAAATAATTATGTAAGATACGCTATAAATGATATACTTATGTAAGATCCACTATAAATGGAATACTTATGGAAATATTTATATAAAATCCACTATAAATAAAATATTTATGTAAGATCCCCTATAAATGAAACATTTATGTAAGATCTGCTAAAAATGAAATACTTATGTCTGATCCACTATAAATGGAATACTTATGTCTGATCCACTATAAATGAAATATTTATGTAAGATCCACTATAAATGAAATATTTATATAAGATCCACTATAAATGGAATACCACTTAGTCATGAATTATTTAGTGTGGCTGAAGTACTTTGCTCATGAAAGGAAGCCCTCACCTGGTACCTCTGACAAGCCTCGGGAGACTGGCATGGAACTGAATCAAACTCGGGGGAGTCCACGAACTCATTGGGCTCTATCGAGTGCAGGAATACACCGTCGTGGGTGACTTTTAACCTGCCACACATGATCAGACAACGGTTGTGATATCGTTGGACGATGGCAGAAGGAGAGCGGCAGAGTAGATTATAACAAATATTTACACATACAACAGTAGTATACAAGGGTCCATTTGACCCGTATTTAGGCGTAAATTAACAAAGATATATAGTAGGCGTATTTTACGCCTAATGTACACGAGAGACAAGGGGAGTTAACAGTGACCACAGTCGGGGTGCGACGGAGCTCGTGCTCTATGCTGAGATTCATCTTTATGGTCAGGGATGAGATTGGACTAATTGTGGATGCGGTCCTAGCATCTCTCTCTCTCTCTCTCTCTCTCTCTCGCTATCTCTCTCTCCCTCTCCATCGCTGTCGCTCTCGATCATTCTCTCTTGTTCTCTCTCCCTCTCCAGCTCTCTCTCTCTCTCTCTCTCGCTATCTCTCTCTTTCACTAGACTTCTCTCTCACTCCTAGACGTCTCTCCTACCACACCAGCTTTCATCCTCTCTCTCTCCTAACATTCCCCTCCATCGTACATTTAGCTTCCGTCATAGACTTCCCTCCATTGTAACACTTACTCATTCTCTCCATTTAAACCCATTAGCTCTACTTAGCTCCCCTAAATCTCTCTCTCTCTCTCTCTCTCTCTCTCTCTCTACTATTCCAGCCTAGATGTCCCGCCATTGGAACACTTACTCATTCTCTCCATTTATCCCTATCATCGCGCCTTCCTTCTCTCTCGCTCTCTCTTTATCGCCATTCCTCTCTTAGACTTCTAACCTATCAGTCCACCCTCCGCCTCTCCCTTTAGCTCCCCCGCCCTCCCTCATATTTTTAGCGTCCCTCCTATTGTAACACTTGATTATTCTCACCATTTATACCTAGCATCTCGCCTTCTTTCTCATATGCTTCTCTCTCGCTCGCTCTCTCTCTCTTCTAACCCCTACTAGACTTCTCTCCTACCATTCCACCTTTCTTCCTCTCTCTCTCTCTCTCTCTCTCTCTCTCTCTTTACCTCGCCTAGCGTTCCGCCTTCATTCGTATTTTTACCTTACCACCAGTGTAACACATTAATAACATTGAATATCAATTACAAAAAGACTTGAAATATCTACTTTTTAAAGAACCAATAAGATAAACATATGAAAAACGAAGGAATAATACACTCGACAAGGCTTAACAGACGTACTTTATACACATAACCATTAATACAACTGAAATTCCTTTAATGATAACCTATCACATCGTTATGAGCTAAGAGAAAAACAGAAAAAAAAAATTCAACTTACAACGTAAAATATTCCACTACAACACAGACCGCAAGACTGAACAGTACTATGAAAATAAACGTCCGTGAATCAAGCGCGCTTATAACACGAAGTCTCACATCCGACTAGTTTAAATATAATATGGTAAATAAAAGTTGGACGACACTATTCCACCCTCGACTAATATCTAGGTTAACCAATCAGAGAAGAAGATTTCTATCGGACACCCATCAACGAAATGACTGACCTCGGGATTAACTAATCAGAGAAGAGGATTACTGTTATCGTGATAACTGACCTCATTTTCAACTTGAAGTGCTGTCGAGTCTGATGCATGGGTTACTTTAAACCGATTCGGCCCCTGATACAATCCACCTAGCGGGTCAATGGTGAGGGAAATAATACAAGTGGCGGGTTACTTGAACGCGTTTTGACCCCGGCTGCAATACCAGGAGTGCCATGACAGTTATAAATAGTTGGATACAACGAGCAGGAAGTTATATTCAAGGTCCAAAATGTTAGACCAAATCACTAAGATTTTGCCGCCAGAACACACAAATTTAGGCTCATAGTCAAAAAGTCGACCTTAAAACCATACAAATCTACTCCCATACTCATAAAAGTTAGACACATCAGACAGATAATTACTTCCAAACTCCAAAAAGTTAGAACAAATCACGCCTCGATCGTTCTCTAACATTGCCTCGATCGTTCGTTAACATTGCCTCCAGCGTTCTCTAACATTGCCTCCAGCGTTCTCTAACATTACCTCGAGCGTTCTCTGACATTGCTTCGAGCGTTCTCTAACATTACCTCGAGCGTTTTCTAACATTACCTCGAGCGTTCTTTAACATTGCCTCGATCGTTCTTTAACATTGCCTCCAGTGTTCTCTTCACAAGTTTCGTAAGGGAAACATTTGTCGTACTGGGAGAAAAACTCGTTTACCCTATCCATTTTAACGACCCCTTCTAATGATGACTCGCTGAGTGCCAAGTACAGACTATCTGTATCCATTTCACAGAGTTGAAAGTCGGACCTCTCTACGAATCTATCCAGGAAGTCATAGTAAAATTCCAACATTCGCAATTTGGTGTACTGGTAGACGAAAAAACCAATCTGTGAAGGAAGATCCCACAGGATACTTCGTTTTCCAAGCGACACCTCATACAGGTCTTCACCAATAGGCGTCATGGTTTTAAACAGGGGGTTATTTACCAACTTTGTTGTATTGGCCCCCTCTTTAACATAGGTCACGTTCACATGTTTCCCCAAATTCGTCAAGGTCTTCCCATAGGCCGAGAAAAATATTACCACCAGATCACAAAAATGTAGGCAGAAACCTAGGAGGCAAGGTCAGAAACCTAGGAGACAAGGTCAGAAACCTAGGAGGCAAGGGCAGGTTCGTGGGGTTGTGGTTCGTGGTTCGTTAGTTGATGGTTCGTTAAGTCCATGGTTCGTAGGGGTTGTGGTTCGCGGTTCGTGAGTTGATGGTTCGTTAAGTTCGTGGTTTGTTAAGTTCGTTGTTCGTGAGTTTGTGGTTCGTTAGTTGATGGTTCGTTAAGGCCGTGGTTCGTGGGGTTGTGGTTCATGGTTCGTTAGTTGATGGTTCGTTAAGTCCATGGTTCGTAGGGGTTGTGGTTCGTGGTTTGTTAGTTGATGGTTCGTTAAGTCCGTGGTTCGTGGGGTTGTGGTTCATGGTTCGTTAGTTGATGGTTCGTTAAGTCCATGGTTCGTAGGGTTGTGGTTCGCGGTTCGTGAGTTGAGGATTCGTTAAGTCCGTGGTTCGTGGGGTTGTGGTTCGTGGTTCGTTAGTTGATGGTTCGTTAAGTCCATGGTTCGTGGGGTTGTGGTTCGCGGTTCGTGAGTTGAAGGTTCGGTAAGTCCGTGGTTCGTGGTTTGTTAAGTTCGTTGTTCGTGAGTTTGTGGTTTATTAAGTTGGTAGTTTGTTAAGTGCGTGGTTCGAGAGGTCGTGGGCAAGGGCAGAAACCTTAGAGGCAAGGGCAGAAACCTAGGAGGCAAGGTCAGAAACCTAGGAGGCAAGGGCAGAAACCTAGGAGGCAAGGGCAGAAACCTAGGAGGCAAGGGCAGAAACCTAAGAGGCAAAGACAGAAACCTAGGAGGCAAGGTCAGAAACCTAGGAAGCAAAGGCTGAAAAACACTCGTACTGACTAAGGCTTCCAAGGTGTATTTGATTGTCACCCTAATTGTGTCAGTATAACCTAATATATCACTTTCATTTAATCTATCGATAAACGTTTCAAAGTCATTTCTGTTGTTAACTAACAAGGGTTTGTCTAATCCTGTCGCGTTATTTGAGCTTGTGTGTGAAAGTAACGCAGCCAAATAGAACTGACCTCTGAGGCAATACCGGATGTGTTACTAAAAAGATTTTGACGTATGATGGCAATTTTATGAGTTTACCCCCTGATCATTTTTTAGGGATACGCCCATGAAATCGGTAAAAATCGTAAATTTTCACTCTAGGCATACCCCAAACTCTATTTTAGACATCCCCATTGCAAAAATTTACATTAAAAACCACTTTTAGGATTTTACCCCCTTATCATTTTTGAGGGTTACGCCCATGGAATTGATAAAAAAAACGTTAATTTAGCACGCAGGCTTACCTAAAACTTTATTTTAGACATCCCCACACCAAAAATTAACTTAAAAATCACTTTGAAATTGTTACCCCCTTACCATTTTTTTAGGGTTACGCCCATGGAATTGATAAAAAAAAATTGAAATATAACCTCAAGGCATACCCCAAACTTTATTTTAGACATCCACACACCAAAAATTAACTTAAAAATCACTTTTGAAATTGTAACCCCCCTTACCATTTTTGAGGGTTACGCCCCTGAAATCGATAAAAATCGTAAATTTAGCACGTAGGCTTACCTAAAACTTTATTTTAGACATCCCCACACCAAAAATTTACTTAAAAATCACTTTTGAAATTGTAACCCCCCTTACCATTTTTGAGGGTTACGCCCCTGAAATCGAGAAAATTCGTTAATTTAGCACGTAGGCTTACCTAAAACTTTATTTTAGACATCCCCACACCAAAAATTTACTTAAAAATCACTTTTGAAATTGTAACCCCCCTTACCATTTTTGAGGGTTACGCCCCTGAAATCGAGAAAATTCGTTAATTTAGCACGTAGGCTTACCTAAAACTTTATTTTAGACATCCCCACACCAAAAATTAACTTAAAAATCACTTTTGAAATTGTTACCCCCCTTAAAATTTTTGAGGGTTACGCCCCTGAAATCTATAAAAAATTGAAATATAACCTCAAGGCATACCTCCCACATAATTTTTGACACCCCTACATATCAAATTCCATAAAAAAAACAACAAAAAGCTAGTAGTGATGGTGGCTGTGAACTCAACAGAAAAGTGGAATAACATGCACCGAAATACAATAGATTTGGCACCGAAACTGTTTCGGTGCCAAAACATGCACGAGAAGTAGTATGTTAGGGTTCACAGCCACCATCACTATTAGCTTTTTGTTGTTTTTTTTATGGAATTTGATATGTAGGGGTGTCAAAAATTATGTGGGAGGTATGCCTTGAGGTTATATTTCAATTTTTTATAGATTTCAGGGGCGTAACCCTCAAAAATTTTAAGGGGGGTAACAATTTCAAAAGTGATTTTTAAGTTAATTTTTGGTGTGGGGATGTCTAAAATAAAGTTTTAGGTAAGCCTACGTGCTAAATTAACGAATTTTCTCGATTTCAGGGGCGTAACCCTCAAAAATGGTAAGGGGGGTTACAATTTCAAAAGTGATTTTTAAGTAAATTTTTGGTGTGGGGATGTCTAAAATAAAGTTTTAGGTAAGCCTACGTGCTAAATTAACGAATTTTCTCGATTTCAGGGGCGTAACCCTCAAAAATGGTAAGGGGGGTTACAATTTCAAAAGTGATTTTTAAGTAAATTTTTGGTGTGGGGATGTCTAAAATAAAGTTTTAGGTAAGCCTACGTGCTAAATTTACGATTTTTATCGATTTCAGGGGCGTAACCCTCAAAAATGGTAAGGGGGGTTACAATTTCAAAAGTGATTTTTAAGTTAATTTTTGGTGTGGGGATGTCTAAAATAAAGTTTGGGGTATGCCTTGAGGTTATATTTCAATTTTTTTTATCAATTCCATGGGCGTAACCCTAAAAAAATGGTAAGGGGGTAACAATTTCAAAAGTGATTTTTAAGTTAATTTTTGGTGTGGGGATGTCTAAAATAAAGTTTTAGGTAAGCCTGCGTGCTAAATTAACGTTTTTTTATCAATTCCATGGGCGTAACCCTCAAAAATGATAAGGGGGTAAAATCCTAAAAGTGGTTTTTAATGTAAATTTTTGCAATGGGGATGTCTAAAATAGAGTTTGGGGTATGCCTAGAGTGAAAATTTACGATTTTTACCGATTTCATGGGCGTATCCCTAAAAAATGATCAGGGGGTAAACTCATAAAATTGCCATCATACGTCAAAATCTTTTTAGTAACACATCCGGTATTGCCTCAGAGGTCAGTTCTATTTGGCTGCGTTACTTTCACACACAAGCTCAAATAACGCGACAGGATTAGACAAACCCTTGTTAGTTAACAACAGAAATGACTTTGAAACGTTTATCGATAGATTAAATGAAAGTGATATATTAGGTTATACTGACACAATTAGGGCGACAATCAAATACACCTTGGAAGCCTTAGTCAGTACGAGTGTTTTTCAGCCTTTGCTTCCTAGGTTTCTGACCTTGCCTCCTAGGTTTCTGTCTTTGCCTCTTAGGTTTCTGCCCTTGCCTCCTAGGTTTCTGCCCTTGCCTCCTAGGTTTCTGCCCTTGCCTCCTAGGTTTCTGACCTTGCCTCCTAGGTTTCTGCCCTTGCCTCTAAGGTTTCTGCCCTTGCCCACGACCTCTCGAACCACGCACTTAACAAACTACCAACTTAATAAACCACAAACTCACGAACAACGAACTTAACAAACCACGAACCACGGACTTACCGAACCTTCAACTCACGAACCGCGAACCACAACCCCACGAACCATGGACTTAACGAACCATCAACTAACGAACCACGAACCACAACCCCACGAACCACGGACTTAACGAATCCTCAACTCACGAACCGCGAACCACAACCCCTACGAACCATGGACTTAACGAACCATCAACTAACGAACCATGAACCACAACCCCACGAACCACGGACTTAACGAACCATCAACTAACAAACCACGAACCACAACCCCTACGAACCATGGACTTAACGAACCATCAACTAACGAACCATGAACCACAACCCCACGAACCACGGCCTTAACGAACCATCAACTAACGAACCACAAACTCACGAACAACGAACTTAACAAACCACGAACTTAACGAACCATCAACTCACGAACCGCGAACCACAACCCCTACGAACCATGGACTTAACGAACCATCAACTAACGAACCACGAACCACAACCCCACGAACCTGCCCTTGCCTCCTAGGTTTCTGACCTTGTCTCCTAGGTTTCTGACCTTGCCTCCTAGGTTTCTGCCTACATTTTTGTGATCTGGTGGTAATATTTTTCTCGGCCTATGGGAAGACCTTGACGAATTTGGGGAAACATGTGAACGTGACCTATGTTAAAGAGGGGGCCAATACAACAAAGTTGGTAAATAACCCCCTGTTTAAAACCATGACGCCTATTGGTGAAGACCTGTATGAGGTGTCGCTTGGAAAACGAAGTATCCTGTGGGATCTTCCTTCACAGATTGGTTTTTTCGTCTACCAGTACACCAAATTGCGAATGTTGGAATTTTACTATGACTTCCTGGATAGATTCGTAGAGAGGTCCGACTTTCAACTCTGTGAAATGGATACAGATAGTCTGTACTTGGCACTCAGCGAGTCATCATTAGAAGGGGTCGTTAAAATGGATAGGGTAAACGAGTTTTTCTCCCAGTACGACAAATGTTTCCCTTACGAAACTTGTGAAGAGAACACTGGAGGCAATGTTAAAGAACGATCGAGGCAATGTTAAAGAACGCTCGAGGTAATGTTAGAAAACGCTCGAGGTAATGTTAGAGAACGCTCGAGGCAATGTCAGAGAACGCTCGAGGTAATGTTAGAGAACGCTGGAGGCAATGTTAGAGAACGCTGGAGGCAATGTTAACGAACGATCGAGGCAATGTTAGAGAACGATCGAGGCGTGATTTGTTCTAACTTTTTGGAGTTTGGAAGTAATTATCTGTCTGATGTGTCTAACTTTTATGAGTATGGGAGTAGATTTGTATGGTTTTAAGGTCGACTTTTTGACTATGAGCCTAAATTTGTGTGTTCTGGCGGCAAAATCTTAGTGATTTGGTCTAACATTTTGGACCTTGAATATAACTTCCTGCTCGTTGTATCCAACTATTTATAACTGTCATGGCACTCCTGGTATTGCAGCCGGGGTCAAAACGCGTTCAAGTAACCCGCCACTTGTATTATTTCCCTCACCATTGACCCGCTAGGTGGATTGTATCAGGGGCCGAATCGGTTTAAAGTAACCCATGCATCAGACTCGACAGCACTTCAAGTTGAAAATGAGGTCAGTTATCACGATAACAGTAATCCTCTTCTCTGATTAGTTAATCCCGAGGTCAGTCATTTCGTTGATGGGTGTCCGATAGAAATCTTCTTCTCTGATTGGTTAACCTAGATATTAGTCGAGGGTGGAATAGTGTCGTCCAACTTTTATTTACCATATTATATTTAAACTAGTCGGATGTGAGACTTCGTGTTATAAGCGCGCTTGATTCACGGACGTTTATTTTCATAGTACTGTTCAGTCTTGCGGTCTGTGTTGTAGTGGAATATTTTACGTTGTAAGTTGAATTTTTTTTTCTGTTTTTCTCTTAGCTCATAACGATGTGATAGGTTATCATTAAAGGAATTTCAGTTGTATTAATGGTTATGTGTATAAAGTACGTCTGTTAAGCCTTGTCGAGTGTATTATTCCTTCGTTTTTCATATGTTTATCTTATTGGTTCTTTAAAAAGTAGATATTTCAAGTCTTTTTGTAATTGATATTCAATGTTATTAATGTGTTACACTGGTGGTAAGGTAAAAATACGAATGAAGGCGGAACGCTAGGCGAGGTAAAGAGAGAGAGAGAGAGAGAGAGAGAGAGAGAGAGAGAAGAAAGGTGGAATGGTAGGAGAGAAGTCTAGTAGGGGTTAGAAGAGAGAGAGAGCGAGCGAGAGAGAAGCATATGAGAAAGAAGGCGAGATGCTAGGTATAAATGGTGAGAATAATCAAGTGTTACAATAGGAGGGACGCTAAAAATATGAGGGAGGGCGGGGGAGCTAAAGGGAGAGGCGGAGGGTGGACTGATAGGTTAGAAGTCTAAGAGAGGAATGGCGATAAAGAGAGAGCGAGAGAGAAGGAAGGCGCGATGATAGGGATAAATGGAGAGAATGAGTAAGTGTTCCAATGGCGGGACATCTAGGCTGGAATAGTAGAGAGAGAGAGAGAGAGAGAGAGATTTAGGGGAGCTAAGTAGAGCTAATGGGTTTAAATGGAGAGAATGAGTAAGTGTTACAATGGAGGGAAGTCTATGACGGAAGCTAAATGTACGATGGAGGGGAATGTTAGGAGAGAGAGAGGATGAAAGCTGGTGTGGTAGGAGAGACGTCTAGGAGTGAGAGAGAAGTCTAGTGAAAGAGAGAGATAGCGAGAGAGAGAGAGAGAGAGAGAGCTGGAGATAGAGAGAACAAGAGAGAATGATCGAGAGCGACAGCGATGGAGAGGGAGAGAGAGATAGCGAGAGAGAGAGAGAGAGAGAGAGAGATGCTAGGACCGCATCCACAATTAGTCCAATCTCATCCCTGACCATAAAGATGAATCTCAGCATAGAGCACGAGCTCCGTCGCACCCCGACTGTGGTCACTGTTAACTCCCCTTGTCTCTCGTGTACATTAGGCGTAAAATACGCCTACTATATATCTTTGTTAATTTACGCCTAAATACGGGTCAAATGGACCCTTGTATACTACTTACAACATTGGCGAGAGTGGATAGAAGTAGTTGAAGAAGAGCATTTTAGCGGAGAGCTAATCACAGACTAGAAACTTGAGCAAACTAGCTTGTATCTAATAATAGACTAGAAACTTGAACAAACTAACTTGTATCTAATCATAGACAAGAAATTTGAGCAAACTAGCTTGTATCTAATAATAGACTAGAAACTTGAACAAACTAACTTGTATCTAATCATAGACAAGAAATTTGAGCAAACTAACTTGTATCTAATAATAGACTTGAAACTTGAACAAACTAACTTGTATCTAACAACAGACTAGAAACTTGAACAAACTAACTTGTATCTAATAATAGACTTGAAACTTGAACAAACTAACTTGTATCTAATAATAGACTTGAAACTTGAGCAAACTAACTTGTATCTAATAATAGACTAGAAACGTGAGAAAACTAACTTGTATCTAATCATTGACTAGAAACTTGAACAAACTAACTTTTATCTAATAACAGACTAGAAACTTGAACAAACTAAATTGTATATAATCACAGACTAGAAGCATGAATAAACGTACATGTGTTTAATTTGAACAAACAAACTTGTATCTAATAACAGATTAGAAACTTGAACACATTAACTTGTATATATTCACAGATTATAAACTTGAACAAACAAACTTGTATATATTCACAAATTATAAACCTGAACAAACAAACTTGTATATATTCACAGATTATAAACCTGAACAAACAAACTTGTATATATTCACAGATTATAAACCTGAACAAACAAACTTGTATATATTCACAGATTATAAACCTGAACAAACAAACTTGAATATATTCACAGATTATAAACCTGAACAAACAAACTTGTATATATTCACAGATTATAAACCTGAACAAACAAACTTGTATATATTCACAGATTATAAACCTGAACAAACAAACTTGAATATATTCACAGATTATAAACCTGAACAAACAAACTTGAATATATTCACAGATTATAAACCTGAACAAACAAACTTGTATATATACACAGATTATAAACCTGAACAAACAAACTTGAATATATTCACAGATTATAAACCTGAACAAACAAACTTGTATATATTCACAGATTATAAACCTGAACAAACTAACTTAGTGTGACAACGGTCACTGTGGCACGTTGATGTCATGTCTTTACACTTATTCGCGCCCGAGCATGCCGGTCAAATGGACAGATTGAAAAGGTAATTTCGCATCTAGAACCATGAATCCCATGTCAGCCGCCGAAACCCCAATTCACACCCTCTCGCATTTCTGGACGAATCTACGGAAAGCTGTTATTTGTGATGTCTCAGTAAAAGCCGCTGGAATGTCTAGTCTAGTCATCATCACCTGTTACATTTCATGACGTAGGTGCTACATGCGAATACAGAATGCTTTGTACCGTGGGAACTATAGAACCTTCAGGACAAAAAGTACTCTACTTGTTTTCCCAATCCTGCAATTTTAAAACGATCGATGTTATTGGTTTCTATTCCACTAGAGACTTCCGGTCAATATGGCGGAGAAGCGGCAGGTACTGTTGAGGCTCAGTCTGGAAAGTGTTCTTTGTTGCAGTTTCCTCAAAATCCAAGTCCGGCTTACAACTTCCGGAGATACTGAATTTGGTGCTCTGTGCACACCGTAAGCTGTGTTTTTCATCCGGATCGTGCTTCGATATTCCAATTGCTTACGATGAATGAATCGTGTGACGAGGGAGAGTTCAGCTGCATTCATTTTCGGTGCCGCTTGGCTATATGTCTATAGGCGTGTGCTGTATCTGCTATGATGAGGACTGCAGCTGTCTTTCTTTGTTTGGATCCTTCATTGAAATAAGTTTTAATTCGGATGGTTTCACTGGCACGGGCTGTTGAGCAATTATGGATTTTAATTTGCTTGCAGTGATACCGGGGCCTTGAACTAACCGTAACCATCTATTCCAATAACGAAAACCGTCGAAGAGGTGTCACCAAAATGGGTATCGCGGGCCACAACTGGCCGGTGGGCCGTGGGGATCATGCTGATCTATTGCAGTGCATTTAGACATTTAGAAGTTTAGATATTTAGACATTTAGACTTTTAGAAATTTAGACATTTCGACTTTTAGAAATTTAGACATTTCGACTTTTAGAAATTTAGACATTTAGAAATTTAGAAATTTAGACATTTAGACATTTAGAAATTTAGAAATTTAGAAATTTAGACATTTAGACATTTAGACATTTAGACATTTAGAAATTTAGACATTTAGAAATTTAGACATTTAGACATTTAGAAATTTAGACATTTAGACATTTAGACATTTAGAAATTTAGACATTTAGAAATTTAGACATTTAGAAATTTAGACATTTAGAAATTTAGACATTTAGAAATTTAGACATTTAGACATTTAGAAATTTAGACATTTAGAAATTTAGACATTTAGAAATTTAGACATTTAGACATTTAGACATTTGGATCAGCATGGATCTCGGGCAAGACAGTGTGTCTGAGGTTATCACCGGTTCCCTATAACTTGCCATGTAGGCTTGTTTCTGTGGGCGGCCATATTTGTGTTCTTAGGGTGTTGAGAGTGTTACAGTCTTGTAGGATATGTTCTGGAGTTTGTCTGGATGCTCCTGTGTTGAGAGTGTTACAGTCTTGTAGGATATGTTCTGGAGTTTGTCTGGATGCTCCTGTGTTGAGAGTGCTGCAGTCTTGTACGATATGTTCTGGAGTTTGTCTGGATGCTCCTGTGTTGAGAGTGCTGCAGTCTTGTACGATATGTTCTGGAGTTTGTCTGGATGCTCCTGTGTTGAGAGTGCTGCAGTCTTGTACGATATGTTCTGGAGTTTGTCTGGATGCTCCTGTGTTGAGAGTGCTGCAGACTTGTACGATATGTTCTGGAGTTTGTCTGGATGCTCCTGTGTTGAGAGTGTTGCAGTCTTGTACGATATGTTCTGGAGTTTGTCTGGATGCTCCTGTGTTGAGAGTGCTGCAGTCTTGTAGGTTATGTTCAGGAGTTCGTCTGGATGCTCCTGTGTTGAGAGTGTTGCAGTCTTGTACGATATGTTCTGGAGTTTGTCTGGATGCTCCTGTGTTGAGAGTGTTGCAGTCTTGTACGATATGTTCTGGAGTTTGTCTGGATGCTCCTGTGTTGAGAGTGTTGCAGTCTTGTAGGATATGTTCTGGAGTTTGTCTGGATGCTCCTGTGTTGAGAGTGTTGCAGTCTTGTACGATATGTTCTGGAGTTTGTCTGGATGCTCCTGTGTTGAGAGTGCTGCAGTCCTGTAGGATATGTTCTGGAGTTTGTCTGGATGCTCCTGTGTTGAGAGTGCTGCAGTTCTGTAGGATATGTTCTGGAGTTTGTCTGGATGCTCCTGTGTTGAGAGTGCTGCAGTCCTGTAGGATATGTTCTGGAGTTTGTCTGGATGCTCCTGTGTTGAGAGTGCTACAGTCTTGTAGGATATGTTCTGGAGTTTGTCTGGATGCTCCTGTGTTGAGAGTGCTGCAGTCCTGTAGGATATGTTCTGGAGTTTGTCTGGATGCTCCTGTGTTGAGAGTGCTGCAGTCCTGTAGGATATGTTCTGGAGTTTGTCTGGATGCTCCTGTGTTGAGAGTGCTGCAGTCCTGTAGGATATGTTCTGGAGTTTGTCTGGATGCTCCTGTGTTGAGAGTGCTGCAGTCCTGTAGGATATGTTCTGGAGTTTGTCTGGATGCTCCTGTGTTGAGAGTGTTGCAGTCTTGTACGATATGTTCTGGAGTTTATCTGGATGCTCCTGTGTTGAGAGTGCTGCAGTCCTGTAGGATATGTTCTGGAGTTTATCTGGATGTTCCTGTGTTGAGAGTGCTGCAGTTCTGTAGGATATGTTCTGGAGTTTGTCTGGATGCTCCTGTGTTGAGAGTGCTGCAGTTCTGTAGGATATGTTCTGGAGTTTGTCTGGATGCTCCTGTGTTGAGAGTGCTGCAGTCCTGTACGATATGTTCTGGAGTGTGTCTGGATGCTCCTGTGTTGAGAGTGCTACAATCCTGTAGGATATGTTCTGGAGTTTGTCTGGATGCTCCTGTGTTGAGAGTGCTGTAGTCCTGTACGATATGTTCTGGAGTTTGTCTGGATGCTCCACAGTCACATGTTGTTCACAAGCTCACCACCTGCATGACGTCGTCTCCGCACAAGTTTCATCGATTTGCCAGGGTATTTCTTTTACTTCAAATTTAAAAAAAAGTTGTCTTGAATAAGAGCCCAAAAAGAGATAGAATAAAATGTTACATTGTTGTAACTTCTGCGTGAGACCTACCTGCCATGTAACAAGATGGACACTTTGACTATGCATGTGATGTATGACCTACCTGCCATGTAACAAGATGGACACTTTGACTCCACATGTGATGTTTGACCTACCTGCCATGTAACAAGATGGACACTGACCCCACATGTGATGTTTGACCTACCTGCCATGTAACACGATGGACACTGACCCCACATGTGATGTTTGACCTACCTGCCATGTAACAAGATGGACACTTTGACTCCACATGTGATGTTTGACCTACCTGCCATGTAACAAGATGGACACTTTGACTCCACATGTGATGTTTGACCTACCTGCCATGTAACAAGATGGACACTGACCCCACATGTGATGTTTGACCTACCTGCCATGTAACAAGATGGGCACTGACCCCACATGTAATGTTTGACCTACCTGCCATGTAACAAGATGGACACTGACCCCACATGTGATGTTTGACCTACCTGCCATGTAACAAGATGGACACTTTGACTCCACATGTGATGTTTGACCTACCTGCCATGTAACAAGATGGACACTTTGACTCCACACTTCATGTTTGACCTACCTGCCATGTAACAAGATGGACACTTTGACTCCACACTTGATGTTTGACCTACCTGCCATGTAACAAGATGGACACTGACCCCACACTTCATGTTTGACCTACCTGCCATGTAACAAGATGGACACTTTGACTCCACACTTGATGTTTGACCTACCTGCCATGTAACAAGATGGACACTGACCCCACACTTCATGTTTGACCTACCTGCCATGTAACAAGATGGACACTGACACCACACTTGATGTTTGACCTACCTGCCATGTAACAAGATGGACACTTTGACTCCACACTTGATGTTTGACCTACCTGCCATGTAACAAGATGGACACCTTGACTCCACACTTGATGTTTGACCTACCTGCCATGTAACAAGATGGACACTTTGACTCCACACTTGATGTTTGACCTACCTGCCATGTAACAAGATGGACACTTTGACTCGACACTTGATGTTTGACCTACCTGCCATGTAACAAGATGGACACCTTGACTCCACACTTGATGTTTGACCTACCTGCCATGTAACAAGATGGACACTTTGACTCCACACTTCATGTTTGACCTACCTGCCATGTAACAAGATGGACACTTTGACTCGACACTTGATGTTTGACCTACCTGCCATGTATCAAGATGGACACTGACCCCACACTTGATGTTTGACCTACCTGCCATGTAACAAGATGGACACTTTGATTCCACACTTGATGTTTGACCTACCTGCCATGTAACAAGATGGACACTTTGATTCCACACTTGATGTTTGACCTACCTGCCATGTAACAAGATGGACACTTTTACTCCACATGGGGTGTGGTTCTCAACACAGTAACGACATCCTTTCCTGAGAGGCACAAGGCTTCCTAGGCTGCACAACTCGGCAAACTCTCGCCGACAAACCTTCAGAGGTTTCATTTTCTTGCAGTAGAGTTCGTGTAGGTTCGGGTTGAGGCGAACCTGGGATGGACAGGGCACAGCTGTTTTATTCATAGTATATGTGGTATTTTAGTTCTAGCCAGGATAATGTAGCAATACGGTGTTAGTGCATCTTAATTGTGCCACGATTGTGCATGAATGCACCATAGTTATGTCATGAATGTGTCATGATTGTATCATGATTGTGTCGTGATTGAGTCATGATTGTGTCAGGAATATGTCATGATCGTGTAATGGATGTGTCAAGATTGTGCCATGGATGTGTGATGAATGTGTCATGATTGTGTCATCAATGTGCCAGGAATGTGTGATATGAAAGTGTCATGACTGTGTTGGGACTGTGTCATGATTGTGACATGAATATGTCATGATTATGTCAGTAATGTGTCAAGATTGTGACATGAATGCAACATGGTTAGGTCATGAATGTGTCTTGATTGTGTCATCTCTATGTCATGATTTTGTCATGAGTTTCTCTTTTTGGCATCTCCTGTTTATCTAATCTGTGAAACAATTTGAAGGTCTTTAGCGTCTAACTACTGGCAACGTTGTTGTGTATTTGCTGCGTCTACTGGACGTGTTTGAACATTCTACACGTATTTGAACAGAGTCTACACGTATTTGCTGCGTCACACTCGACGTGTTTGAACAGTCACCACAAATTTGTAGCGTCACACTCAACGTGTTTGAACAGAGTCTACACGTATTTGCTGCGTCATACTCGATGTGTTTGAACAGAGTCTACACGAATTTGTAGCGTCACACTCAACGTGTTTGAACAGAGTCTACACGTATTTGCTGCGTCATACTCGATGTGTTTGAACAGAGTCTACACGTATTTGTAGTGTCACACTCACCGTCTATAAGTAGAGTCTACACGTATTTGTTGCGTCACATCAACGTCTATAAGTAGAGTCTACACGTATTTGTAGCGTCACACTCACCGTCTATAAGTAGAGTCTACACGTATTTGTTGCGTCACATCAACGTCTATAAGTAGAGTTTACACGTATTTGTTGCGTCACATCAACGTCTATAAGTAGAGTCTACACGTATTTGTAGCGTCACATCAACGTCTATAAGTAGAGTCTACACGTATTTGTTGCGTCACATCAACGTCTATAAGTAGAGTCTACACGTATTTGGTGCGTCACATCAACGTCTATAAGTAGAGTCTACACGTATTTGTTGCGTCACATCAACGTCTATAAGTAGAGTCTACACGTATTTGTTGCGTCACATCAACGTCTATAAGTAGAGTCTACACGTATTTGTAGCGTCACACTCACCGTCTATAAGTAGAGTCGACACGTATTTGTAGCGTCAGAAAGTCAGTATTTACCGCTAAGAATGTAAATTTTACTACCTATTCTCCCACTTGACGCCTGCTGTGGAACAGTCGCTGTATTGTGGGTCAATTTCCATTTGCAACGACATGTGGCCTTTCGGCGTGACACCTCCGACTTGGCAACGACGTTGCATTCTGGATCGTGTTTGACTTCTGCCTTTCTTTGATTCCTACACTTAAGTTACCCTGAGTAACCGAGACTGTATGGTGGGGTCTCTGCCAATTGTGGTTTGTTCACCAAAGAACTGTCAGACATCAACGCCGAGCCGCTAACAGGCTTTTAATTATACGTTGTCCCTATGTGCCTGATTGAATGCTTACAATTGCGCAAATAGCCACGCCCTTATATGTAATGTAATACACAGGTAATGTAAATGTAAGGTATGTAATCGAGGTCATTATTTTTATAATTGTTGCAGTTAACTGAGTTTTTAAAGTTAATAATTGGTACAGTTGTTACAGGTATTGTACTATATAAATATTTGTTACGGGTATTGTACTATAAAAATATTTGTTACAGGTATTGTACTATATAAATATTTGTTACAGGTATTGTACTATATAAATATTTGTTACAGGTATTGTACTATATAAATATTTGTTACAGGTATTGTACTATATGAATATTTGTTACGGGTATTGCACCATATAAATATTTGTTACGGGTATTGTACTATATAAATATTGTTACAGCTATTGCACTATAAAAATATTGTTACAGGTATTGCACTATATAAATATTGTTACAGGTGTTGTACTATATAAATATTGTTACAGGTATTGTACTATATAATTATTGTTACATGTATTGTACTATATAAATATTGTTACAGGTATTGTACTATATAATTATTGTTACATGTATTGTACTATATAATTATTGTTACATGTATTGTACTATATAATTATTGTTACAGGTATTGTACTATATAATTATTGCTACATGTATTGTACTATATAATTATTGTTACATGTATTGTACTATATAATTATTGCTACATGTATTGTACTATATAATTATTGTTACATGTATTGTACTATATAATTATTGTTACATGTATTGTACTATATAAAAATTGTTACATGTATTGCACAATATAAATATTTGTTACAGTTATTGTTCTATATAAATATTGAAACAGATATTGTACTATATAAATATTGTTACAGGTATTTTACTATATAAATATTGTTACATGTATCGCACAATATAAATATTTGTTACAGATATTGTACTATATAAATATTGAAACAGATATTGTACTATAAAAATATTGTTATAGGTGTTGTACTATATAAATAATGTTACATGTATTGTACTATATATATAATGTTACATGTATTGTACTATATAAATAATGTTACATGTATTGCACTCTATAATTATTTGTTACACGTATTGTACCATATAAATAATGTTACACGTATTGTACTATATAAATAATGTTACAAGTATTGCACTATATAAATATTGTTACAGGTATTGTACTCTATAACTATTGTTACAGGTATTGCACTATATAATTATTTGTTACAGGTATTGTACTATATAATGAAGATGTTCTGAGAGAGGTCAAGGCACAAAGAGAGCTAATTTCCAATATTAGGAAGAAACAATCATCATTTTTTTGGCCATGTAATGAGTAGAGAACAACTGGAATATATTGTAACAACTGGAAAAATTGAGGGACGAAGAGATAGAGGAAAGCAAAGAGAAAAAATAACAGGCAGCTTAAGAGAATGGCTTGGTAGAAGGTCAACAACAGAAATGATAAATAGCTGCCGAGATCGAAAGTTATGGAGAGACATGATCACCTACGCCAGCAGGCCCGATAATTGGTGATGATGATGATGATAATTATACTATATAAAAATTGTTACAGGTATTGCACTATATAAATATTGTTACATGTATTGCACTATATAAATATTTTTACAGGTATTGCACTATATAATTATTTGTTATAGGTATTGTACTATATAAATAATGTTACAGGTATTGTAATACATGTATATAAATATTGTTACAGGTATTGTACTATATAAATAATGTTACAGGTATTGTAATATATAAATATTGTTACAGGTATTGTACTATATAAATAATGTTACAGGTATTGTAATATATAAATATTGTTACAGGTATTGTACTATATAAATATTTGTTACAGGTAATGTACTATATAAATATTGTTACCATTGTAACAGTACCGTATTTTCTAAGTGATTATTGTAACATTTTTACAGGAAATTAACTATATAAAGGAAACATTAGCGACGTCAACACACACACACACTAGCAGGCGGACTTACTGTAATGTTTTGATAAACAAGGCCTGCGATGTGAACACTGTCAACGAGGAAGAAGACACAATTCCACAGGAGCACGTCCAACATGCAGGCAAACAGGCCTGCCCACAGGACGAGGAGGAAGTACGCGATGAGGAGGAGGCAGCGCAGGAAGAGAAGATGATGGCGGAAGCTGCTGGGAGTAAGGAGGGAGACGGCTGCACAAAGGTTGGCAAACTGTTGGCATGAGAAGGTCATTTGGTACAAATATTGTTAGTGTTATTGTTTTGTTATTGGTTTGTTATTGTTTTGTTATTGTTTTGTTATTGTTAGTGTTATTGTTTTGTTATTGTTTTGTTATTGGTCTGTTATTGTTTTGTTATTGTTTTGTTATTGTTTTGTTATTGTTTTGTTATTGCTTTGTTATTGTTTTGTTATTGTTTTGTTATTGCTTTGTTATTGTTTTGTTATTGTTTTGTTATTGTTTTGTTATTGGTCTGTTATTGCTTTGTTATTGTTTTGTTATTGTTTTGTTATTGTTTTGTTATTGTTTTGTTATTGGTCTGTTATTGTTTTGTTATTGGTCTGTTATTGTTTTGTTATTGTTTTGTTATTGTTTTGTTATTGGTCTGTTATTGTTTTGTTATTGCTTTATTATTGTTTTGTTATTGTTTTGTTATTGCTTTGTTATTGTTTTGTTATTGTTTTGTTATTGTTTTGTTATTGGTCTGTTATTGTTTTGTTATTGTTTTGTTATTGTTTTGTTATTGTTTTGTTATTGTTTTGTTATTGGTCTGTTATTGTTTTGTTATTGCTTTGTTATTGTTTTGTTATTGTTTTGTTATTGCTTTGTTATTGTTTTGTTATTGTTTTGTTATTGTTTTGTTATTGGTCTGTTATTGTTTTGGTATTGCTTTGTTATTGTTTTGTTATTGTTTTGTTATTGTTTTGTTATTGTTTTGTTATTGGTCAGTTATTGTTTTGTTATTGGTCTGTTATTGTTTTGTTATTGTTTTGTTATTGTTTTGTTATTGGTCTGTTATTGTTTTGTTATTGCTTTGTTATTGTTTTGTTATTGTTTTGTTATTGCTTTGTTATTGTTTTGTTATTGTTTTGTTATTGTTTTGTTATTGGTCTGTTATTGTTTTGTTATTGCTTTGTTATTGTTTTGTTATTGTTTTGTTATTGTTTTGTTATTGTTTTGTTATTGGTCTGTTATTGTTTTGTTATTGGTCTGTTATTGTTTTGTTATTGTTTTGTTATTGTTTTGTTATTGTTTTGTTATTGGTCTGTTATTGTTTTGTTATTGGTCTGTTATTGTTTTGTTATTGTTTTGTTATTGTTTTGTTATTGTTTTGTTATTGTTTTGTTATTGCTTTGTTATTGGTCTGTTATTGTTTTGTTATTGGTCTGTTATTGTTTTGTTATTGCTTTGTTATTGCTTTGTTATTGTTTTGTTATTGGTCTGTTATTGGTCTGTTATTGTTTTGTTATTGTTTTGTTATTGTTTTGTTATTGCTTTGTTATTGTTTTGTTATTGCTTTGTTATTGTTTTGTTATTGGTCTGTTATTGTTTTGTTATTGTTTTGTTATTGTTTTGTTATTGTTTTGTTATTGCTTTGTTATTGGTCTGTTATTGTTTTGTTATTGTTTTGTTATTGGTTTGTTATTGTTTTGTTATTGTTTTGTTATTGTTTTGCTATTGTTTTGTTATTGGTTTGTTATTGTTTTGTTATTGCTTTGTTATTGGTCTGTTATTGTTTTGTTATTGTTTTGTTATTGTTTTGCTATTGTTTTGTTATTGTTTTGTTATTGTGTTGTTATTGGTCTGCTATTGTTTTGTTATTGTTTTGTTATTGTTTTGCTATTCTTTTGTTATTGGTTTGTTATTGTTT
Source organism: Megaustenia siamemsis (assembly GCA_032433765.1). NCBI lineage: Eukaryota > Metazoa > Mollusca > Gastropoda > Stylommatophora > Ariophantidae > Megaustenia > Megaustenia siamemsis. The sequence continues at coordinate 10,171,960 of JAVIAB010000047.1, read as the reverse complement.
TGTTATTGTTTTGTTATTGTTGCTACAATTTTTGTAGTAGTGTTATTATTGTTGTTATAATTGCTGTTATTGTTGTTGTTGCTGTTATCGTTATTATTGTTATTTTTGTTAATATTGGTATTGTTCTGAGACAAATCTGAAACAAGTGCAACGCGTCAAATACTTGGGCACAATAATAACATCAGATGAGAGATGCACCACAGAAATAAAAAGCAGAATAGCTCAGGCCAAAATAGCATTTCAGAAAATGAAAAATATCGTATGCAACAAATCTATGTCAATTAAAATGAGAAAGAGAGTTCATCGGTGCTATATAGAACCAATTCTGACCTATGGAAGCGAGTCAAGGACAGTAGACAAACAAATGAAAAGACGATTAGAGGCCACAGAGATGGGATTTCTCAGAAGAATGTTGAAAGTTCCCTGGACAGCTGAAAAGACCAATCAGGAAGTTCTCAAAGAGGCCAACACAAAAAGGGAGCTCTTAAACAACATCAGAAAGAAGCAATCAACATTTTTCGGGCACATCATGAGAAGAGGAAAGTTGGAATACTTGGTTACAACTGGCAAAATAAAAGGAAAGAGAGATCGCGGACGACAAAGAGAGAAAATACTAGATAGCTTGGTTTCATGGCATGGAAAACAGTCAACAACAGAACTGACACGACGCACTGTAGATAGAAGATTGTGGAGGGACATGATCACCTACGTCAACCGGTAAGGCACATGATGGTGATGATGGTGTTGTTCTGTTATTATTGTTGTTGTTGTTATTGTTATCGCTGTTATCGTTACTTTTTAGTAACTTTTAATAAACCAGGTACAAGTTTGAAACCAGAAATTTCTTCATTCATACATTTCTTTCTTATTGTATTTATCTATTATTATCCCTTCATTCACTCACTTATTCATTCATTCATCAGTCTTTCATTCATTCATCATTCATTCACTAAATTCACCAAAAACTACTGAACTCTCTAAAGACTTCACATTGAAGAAAAACTGTCTGCACACTAAATACAAACTGTCTACAGACTACATACAAACTATCTGCAGACCAAATACAAACTGTCTACAGACTAAATACAAACTGTCTACAGACTAAATACAAACTGTCTACAGACTAAATACAAACTGTCTACAGACTAAATACAAACTGTCTACAGACCAAATACAAACTGTCTACAGACTAAATACAAACTGTCTACAGACCAAATACAAACTGTCTACAGACCAAATACAAACTGTCTACAGGCCATATACAAACTGTCTACAGACCAAATACACTACTCAAACTGTCTACATACCAAATACAAACTGTCTACAGACCAAATACAGACTGTCTACAGACCAAATACAAACTGTCTACAGGCCAAATACACAACTCAAACTGTCTACAGACCAAATACAAATTGTATACAGACCATATACAAACTGTCTACAGACCAAATACAAACTGTCTACAGACCAAATACACAACTCAAACTGTCTACAGACCAAGTACAAACTGTCTACAGACCAAATACAAACTGTCTACAGGCCAAATATAGACTGTCTACAGATCAAATACACAACTCAAACTGTCTACAGACCAAATACAAACTGTCTACAGACCAAATACACAACTCAAACTGTCTACAGACTAAATACAAACTGTCTACAGACCAAATACAGACTGTCTACAGACCAAATGCAAACTGTCTACAGACCAAATACAAACTGTCTACAGACCAAATATAGACTGTCTACAGACCAAATACACAACTCAAACTGTCTACAGACCAAATACAAACGGTCTACAGACCAAATACACAACTCAAGCTGTCTACAGACCAAATGCAAACTGTCTACAGACCAAATACAAACTGTCTACAGACCAAATACACAACTCAAACTGTCTACAGACCAAATACAAACTGTCAACAGACCAAATACAAACTGTCTACAGACCAAATACAAACTGTCTACAGACCAAATATAGACTGTCTACAGAATAAAAACACAACTCAAACTGTCTACAGACCAAATACAAACTGTCTACAGACCAAATACACAACTCAAACTGTCTACAAACACTTCCAATTGTTGGCCTCAGGTTTGGCAGGAACGAACTTGGTAATAAATGCCATCAAGCCATGACTGTCTTTCGTTGTCAACAAAATGATTATTTGTTTGTTTGTTGTTGAGATAGCCATCACTGCACACCGGACGAACTCATAGGTGCTCCATCATCTCTTTTCGAGAATCTTAAGAAAACCCAAGGAGGATCCTGACCCACGTGCACGAACTCCGTAGCACGGCATGGGTTAAGTGGGTTTCAGCTGACAATTTTGCCCGGGCAGCGGCATATCTATGGCCTACTCTTTTCAAATTTAACTGCTATGGTTTCTTTAACGTGCGCGAGTGCACGCTGCTGTATATTGCCGTTATCCGAGAGGGCTAGACAACGGATCTCACTACCCAAGCGATATGGGGAGGGTGACGTCATAAAGAAACCACGGATTAATGTTTCCTATATTTGAGACGAATCCCGACACCGCTTCTGGTGGGCTTGAACCAGGGCCCTTCCTGACCTGAGCTCGTGTCTCTGCACTAGCCAGCCTCAACAGAATGATTGTTTCATGAGAGCAAATCAGGGTGTAGTCGTCTTCAGATCTCCAAATGGAGAGATAGACGCTTCATGGCATTAAATGGACCAATGATACATTAAAGGGATCAATGATACATTAAAGTGACCAATGATACATTAAAAGGACCAATGATACATTAAAGTGACCAATGATACATTAAAGGGACCAATGATACATTAAAGTGACCAATGATACATTAAAAGGACCAATGATACATTAAAAGGACCAATGATACATTAAAGGGACCAATGATACATTAAAGGGACCAATTATACATTAAAGGGACCAATGATACATTAAAGTGACCAATGGTATATTAAAGGGACCAATGATACATTAAAGTGACCAATGATACATTAAAGTGACCAATGATACATTAAAGGGACCAATGATACATTAAAGTGACCAATTATACATTAAAGGGACCAATGATACATTAATGCAACAAATGATACATTGAAGTGACCAATGCTACATTAAAAGGACCAATAATACATTAAAGTGACCAATGATACATTAAAATGACCAATGATACATTAAAGGGACCAATGATACATTAAAGGGACCAATGATACATTAAAGTGACCAATGATACATTAAAGTGACAAATGATACATTAAAGGGACCAATGATGCATTAAAGGGATCAATTATACATTAAAGGGACCAATGATGCATTAAAGGGACCAATGATACATTATAGGGACCAATGATACATTAAAGTGACCAATGATACATTAAAGTGACAAATGATACATTAAAGGGACCAATGATGCATTAAAGGGATCAATTATACATTAAAGTGACCAATGATACATTAATAAAGGGATCAATTATACATTAAAGTGACCAATGATACATTAAAGTGACCAATGATACATTGTAGGGACCAATCAGTCCAATGATACACAACAAGTTCAGAACTTTCTCTTCGGACTTATCGACCATGTATTATTACAGGAGCTGATAACTCACAACGATGGATACTGTAGCTGCACTAGTGAGTGGCTTCTTGGGAGTACAATACTCTCCCACTCACTCTCAAGCAGCATAACATGGACACTTGAATTAACTCACCTGAAATAGTGTATGTTGAGCATTCTGCCATGAGTGACAACTGGCAGGATGGGAGCCCATTGTTAAGAAGGAAGTGGTTGAAACGGAAGGCATAACGTTGCCATGGTTACGGAACGAAGCGCTGTCTGAATCCAATGTTCCGTTCTCTGTGACAGAGCTTCTTAAACTTGGATTCAAAACGAAGCTAAAATTGGTAAAAGGTGACAGCTGCAAAGGCCTGATGTCCATTGTTGTCCAGCGTGAGTCACTTCTTCTCTCTCAATATGCAAGGCCACACATCTTTGTTGTAATAGTACTGCTAATGGAAAAAAATAGCAATTAGAACACTCATTGAACAATTTAAATAAATGACATAAACCATTAGAACACTCATTGAACAATTTAAATAAATGACATAAACCATTAGAACACTCATTGAACAATTTAAATAAATGACATAAACCATTAGAACACTCATTGAACAATTTAAATAAATGACATAAACCATTAGAACACTCATTGAACAATTTAAATAAATGACATAAACCATTAGAACACTCATTGAACAATTTAAATAAATGACATAAACCATTAGAACACTCATTGAACAATTTAGATAAATGACATAAACCATTAGAACAATCATTGAACAATTTAAATAAATGACATAAACCATTAGAACACTCATTGAACAATTTAAATAAATGACATAAACCATTAGAACACTCATTGAACAATTTAAATAAATGACATAAACCATTAGAACAATCATTGAACAATTTAAATAAATGACATAAACCATTAGAACACTCATTGAACAATTTAAATAAATGACATAAACCATTAGAACACTCATTGAACAATTTAAATAAATGACATAAACCATTAGAACACTCATTGAACAATTTAAATAAATGACATAAACCATTAGAACACTCATTGAACAATTTAAATAAATGACATAAACCATTAGAACACTCATTGAACAATTTAAATAAATGACATAAACCATTAGAACAATCATTGAACAATTTAAATAAATGACATAAACCATTAGAACAATCATTGAACAATTTAAATAAATGACATAAACCATTAGAACAATCATTGAACAATTTAAATAAATGACATAAACCATTAGAACAATCATTGAACAATTTAAATAAATGACATAAACCATTAGAACAATCATTGAACAATTTAAATAAATGACATAAACCATTAGAACAATCATTGAACAATTTAAATAAATGACATAAACCATTAGAACACTCATTGAACAATTTAAATAAATGACATAAACCATTAGAACACTCATTGAACAATTTAAATAAATGACATAAACCATTAGAACACTCATTGAACAATTTAAATAAATGACATAAACCATTAGAACAATCATTGAACAATTTAAATAAATGACATAAACCATTAGAACACTCATTGAACAATTTAAATAAATGACATAAACCATTAGAACAATCATTGAATTGATTCTTCTTCCTCTTCTTTTGCTTAATCTTCTACTACTACTTTTCAGCTCCCTGTGGAGCATGTCTTCAACAAACACTTTCCAAGCAATTTCTGTTCCTTGCCATCCTTTTAAGATCACCCCATGTTTTCCCCATCATCTTGATTTCTTCTTCCATCTGTCTTCTTCAAAGATATTTTAGTCTTCCTCTCTGTATTTTTCTTTGGAAATTCACACCCAAATGAAAAAAAAAAAAAAAAAAAAAAAAAATCTGTTGTGTAATACTTTTAGTTTGCTTCCACAGTGTGTGTCCTATCCAGCGCCATCGTCTTCGCTGTATCTCTTTATCCATTAATATTTGACTGTCCCATAATTCAATGTTAATTATTTTATTCTACCATTTCCATCCTTTTATGGGAGCCGCAATTGCTCAGTGGTTAGTGAAATGGACTGCAAAGGACAATAGGTAGGGTTCGATATCAACCGACGGCTTCCGGGTTCACCCAGTCTTAAATGGGTACCGGATTTTTTTCTGGGAAAGTAAAACGACACGGGCGTAATACCGACCATATTACTCCAAAAATCATGTGCTGATGGTCTGTAAAATGTTTGGTCACTAACACCATATTCCCTATACGTTACTTGGTGTGATGATGATGATGATGATGATGATGCGTTCGTCCGATGATTTGAGGTATTCTAACGGATACGAACCGTAGACTTCCTCCTCGTCATCCGCCCTTAAAAGGACGTTAAGTGGACGTAGTTACGTTGTGTTGCAGTTTGCATTGAAACACTGTGATATCTGCGCCTTTCGGCCCAACACATCCGATTTCAGCCGACGCTTTTTTGTGTACCGGGTTCGTCTTCCCACTTCGATCCCTGCTCGCTTGGCCAGACTAGACAGGTTAGTCTGTTTCTAGAGGCACCACGAAGAGGTGTAGCAGGGTCTGGATGGTTCTGGTTCACCGATCCTGGCGCAAGCCATCAGTTATGAGTCACTGACGACTTCCAGCTCTGGTGCTGGGTGGGGCGCGCCTTCGCCTCCGTTACTTGGTGTGACGGAGGCTCTTTAATTTTACTACTTATTTCCATCCTTTTATTCTGCGTAAGCATCCATTCAACATTTTAGAAAGCATAAACGTAGACAGCAAAGATCTAAGAATAAAAAGAACATGTACTGGCAACAAACAGCGGCCATAAGAACTGAGAAACCAATTGGGAATGTTTCAACAAATAAAACAAGGTGTTAGACAAGGTTGTGTGCTGTCACAAGATTTGTTTAATATTTATAGTGAGATTATTTTAAGATCCATAAGGGGCCTGCATGGAATAACAATTGGAGATCATAATATAAATAATCTAAGGTATGCTGATGATACAGTCTTAATCGCTAAGAGTGAAAATGAGTTAAAAGAAATGTTAGACATTATAGTGAAAGAAAGCAAAAATAAAGGACTCAGCCTTAATAGCAAAAGGACAGAGGTAATGGTAACAACAAAGAAAAAGACATCACCTCAGTGCAAAATAAAGACAAGTGGAACAATATTAAAACAGGTAAATGAATTTAAATATTTGGGAACTTTGTTAACTTCAGACGGAAGATGTACAAAAGAGGTGAGATGCAGAATGGCTCAGGCAAAAGTAGCTTTCCAAAATATGAGGAAGATACTATTGAATCCATATTTGACAATAGAAACAAGAAAAAGAGTTCTTAAATGTTACGAAGAGCCAGTCTTAACATATAGATGCGAATCATGGACAATAGGACAACAGAAAAGAAAATCACTGGAGTCTGTAGAAATGTAGTTTTACAGAAGAATGTTGAGAGTACCATGGACAGCTAAGAAGAGTAATGAAAATGTTCTGAAAGAGGTCAAAGCAAAAAGAGAGCTAATTTCCAATATTAGGAAGAAACAATCATCATTTTTTGGCCATGTAATGAGAAGAGAACAGCTGGAATATATTGTAACAACTGGAAAAATTGAGGGACGAAGAGATAGAGGGAAGCAAAGAGAAAAAATAACAGACAGCTTAAGAGAATGGCTTGGCAGAAGGTCAACAACAGAAATGATAAATAGCTGCCGAGATCGAAAGTTGTGGAGAGACATGATCACCTACGCCAGCAGGCCCGGTACTTGAGGATGATAAAGCATCCATTAATGAAAGTCTGTATCTTCAAGATTGTCAATTTTGTTGTTCTCCATGTTTCACAGCCATATAATAGGATCGACTTAACATTTGAATTGAAAATTTTTATTTTTGTATTTAACCAAATTTCTTTGAACTTCCATATGTTTCCCAGTGCAACAAATGCTCCTCTTACTTTTGATATCCTTATCGTGGTATCATTCTATGTTCCTCCTTTTTTAAATCTATATTACTGCCCAGATATAGGTAAGATTGTACGTCTAGTAGAAGTATTTCTCCTATTGTTATTTGGTTATTGCCAACTGCATATATTCTCATAATTTTTATCTTATCTCTATTTATTTTCAGTCTCATCTGTTGTGATCTCTCATCAAGTATGCTAATTTTATCTTGCATCTGTTGATGGCTGTGTGATAGGAGAGATATGTCATCAGCAAGGTCTATGTTGTTTGGTCAGTGACCACTAGATTCCATTTCTGTTGTTCTGAGTTATTTTCATAATCCGTCTATGGCCAGTAGAAAGAGAAATGGAGACAGAAGGCATCCCTGCCTTACTCCTGTTCTTACTTCAAATGCTTCTGTAAGCTGCCCTTCATGCACCACACTACATTTCGTTCCTTCATACATTGTTCTTATCAGTTTAATAAACTTTATGCGGATTCCGTAGTGACTCGGCAACTTCCGAAGCATTCTCTAGTTTCTTACAAGCATTTTCTTGCAATGGAGCAGTCAATGAAGTCACAATCACTGAACTAATTCTTGCAATGGAGCCAAGCAAGCATGCACACACGACAACAGGATAACAAAATAGTGGTAGCATCTCCCCCTCCCCCGACATGTTCACAAGTAAAGTTTGCTATCAACTTGTCATGGCTGATTCTTTGCCTATTGTGCCCATCACAAACGGGATAACGTCATACATATTCATGGCAGGCTCTGCTAAGTTGTACAGGTTTGGGCAGAGAAGGGGGACAGCTAGTCCTTCAGGTTGGGGTTGTAACATGGGAACTAGCAACTCCATCCTTGGGGTTTGTAACATGGGGACTAACAACTCTATCGTTGGGGTTGTAACATGGGAACTAACAACTCTATCGTTTGGTTGTAACATGGGAACTTGCAACTCCATCCTTGGGGGTTGTACCATGGGAACTAACAACTTTATCGTTGGGGGTTGTAACATGGGAACTAACAACTTTATCGTTGGGGTTGTAACATGGGAACTAACAACTCTATCGTTGGGACTGTAACATGGGAAGTTGCAACTTTATCGTTGGGGGTTGTAACATGGGAACTAACAACTCTATCGTTGGGGGTTGTAACATGGGAACTAACAACTCTATCGTTGGGGTTGTAACGTGGGAACTAACAACTCTGTTGTTGGGCGTCGTTACATTGGAACTAACAACTCTATCATTGGGGGTTGTAACATGGGAACTAACAACTCTATCTTTGGGGTTGTAACATTGGAACTAACAACTCTATCGTTGGGGGTTGTAACATGGGAACTAACAACTCTATCGTTGGGGGTTGTAACATGGGAACTAACAACTCCATCCATGGGGGTTGTACGATGGGAACTAAAAACTCTATCGTTGGTTGTTGTAACAAAGGAGTTGATAAATCTATTGCTGTGAATTGTAAAATAGGGGCTGACAATTCTATCATTGGTGGTTATATCACAGGGGCTGACAACTATAAATCTGGTGCTTGTATCATAGGGGCTGTCAATTTTATCGTTAGTGGTATCATAGAGACTGACAACTCTATCGCTTGTGATTGTATCATAGGTGATGACAACTCTATCGCTGGTGGTGTTATCCTAGGGACTGACAACTTTATCATTGGTTATTGTATTATAGGGGCTGACAACTTTATCTTTTGTGATTGTATCTCAGGGGCTGTCAATTCTATCTTTAGTTTTGATATCATATGGGCTGACAACTTCTACCTAAAATAGGACGGAATCAACATTAGAGGAAAGCCATTTTGTTTCTCTGAGTCACATCAGACCTGGAGCTTGTAGTGATGACGTAGACATTGCCATGGCAACGGATGGCGTGAGTGCAAAGCATAAACCAGGACTTGATTTCTTGAATGTAGGAACAATGGCCAACGAAGGCTAACTAAAACCAGCAACAAGGGAGAGGTAAAACTAGAAGAGAAATAAGTTAATTCTTTCAATACGGAAGGTTTTTATCAATTTAGCTGTAGAGATTTGAGAGACACAACTTTTCATGGTTTTGAAATATCAGTCTACATGTTTATTTATCTAACACTTAACACATTATACTTGTATTTTTAGATAATTAAACCAGGAATTAGATTTCACCAATACCAAGATGATTACAAGATATATACAAAAGAATATGGTTTGATGACAGTTTACACTAATCAAATTGAGAGTGACGCACTGTGCGGCTAAACGTACGTGACCGAAATCGCATGACGCATAGTGTGTCGAACGTAGGGGAAGAGTTCAGACAAGTGAAGATGATGGACAGAGAGAGATGAGAGTGAAAACAGCGGCTGGAGAAAAGAGGAGAGAAGAGAGGAGAGAAGAGAGGAGAAACAATGAAGCAGAGAAAAAATGAGAGAAGATAGACCATTGAGGAGACACGCACATCACGGGAAACCATTGAGGAGGCACTCACATCACGGTAAACCATTGAGGAGGCACTCACATCACGCAAAACCATTAAGGAGACACGCGCATCACGGGAAACCATCTCACACAAAGAGACTGACTCGTACATCGCAAAAGAACGGAAGGAAATCATCTCTACACTCATTCAAATGGCAACTACAGTCAACATAACATGGAATACCCAGTCTGTGGTTGAAAAGATCAAGCCTCGGCAATAAACCCAAACTACTCTTAAACCAAATGTGCCAAAATGGCACATATTGCAGAAATCACTGCTTCTAAAATCTATGGCTCTGTTTCCATAACAATACCTTTTACAATGACAGCTTGTCAAGCCATCGATCTTAAACCTAAAGCTACTCTTAAACCCAAAACTACTCTTAAACCCGAAACTACTCTTAAATCCAAAACTACTCTTAAACCTAAATCACTCTTAAACCCAAAACTACTCTTAAAACTAAAACTACTCTTAAACCCAAAACTACTCTTAAACCTAAAGCTACTCTTAAACCCAAAACTACATTTAAACCCAAAACTACTCTTAAACCCAAAACTACTCTTAAACCCAAAACTACTTTTAAACCTAAAACTACTCTTAAACCCAAAACTACTCTTAAACCCAAAACTACTCTTAATCCCAAAACTACTCTTAAACCCAAAACTACTCTTAAACCCAAAACTAAACTCAAAACTACTCTTAAACCTGAAGCTACTCTTAAACCCAAAATTACTCTTAAACCCAAACTACTATTAAACATTAAAAGCTACTCTTAAACCCAAAACTACTCTTAAACCTAAAGCTACTCTTAAACCCAAAACTACTCTTAAACCTAAAGCTACTCTTAAACCGAAAATTACTCTTAAACCTAAAGCTACTCTTAAACCCAAAACTACTCTTAAACCCAAAACTACTCTTAAACCTAAAGCTACTCTTAAACCCAAAACTACTCTTAAACCTAAAGCTACTCTTATACCCAAAAAGACCGATGCAAAGTCTGACCTTTCAAAATATCAGATATCTTTGATCCGCAAACAGATGCATGTCGTTGAGACACTAGTGTTGAGATAGTGACAAGACTTAGTCATGTTATGTACATCAGGTGTGGAACGTTTGCTAAAAGACTTAGAAGGTAGCGGCAGCTGTAGACGAAGTTTTATAGATGAGAATAAACGTTAAATACTAGCCACTGTTGTGAGGAGCTCGGCTCTAACCATCGGCGGTAGCCTAATGACCGTGTCTCCGAGAAAATTGAAATAGTTGACAAGAGAAGATGCGGACAGATGCGGCATGGTCCTGTCTGTTTGTGTCTGGTAGGAAACTTGGTCCTGTCTGTTTGTGTCTGGTAGGAAACATGGTCCTGTCTGTTTGTGTCTGGTAGGAAACATGGTCCTGTCTGTGTCTGGTAGGAAACATGGTCCTGTCTGTTTGTGTCTGGTAGGAAACATGGTCCTGTCTGTTTGTGTCTGATAGGAAACACAGCGATAGAGAGAGGACAACAGTCAGTCAACCCGACCACGTGACTGGGCGCGTGGGCTGAGAAAGGCTGTCTGGCCAAGAGGATAAAGTTACCTCACACGGTCACAGACAGACAGGCAGGGAGACAGACATACAGAGAGATAGATATACAGACAGACAGACAGACAGATAGACATACAGACAGACAGACAGACAGATAGATAGATAGACAGACAGACAGACAGACATACAGAGAGATAGATAGACAGACAGACAGACAGACAGACAGACAGACAGACAGACAGACAGATAGATAGATAGATAGATAGATAGATAGATAGATAGATAGATAGATAGATAGATAGATAGATAGATAGATAGATAGATAGATAGATAGATAGATAGATAGATAGATAGATAGATAGATAGATAGATAGATAGATAGATAGATAGATAGATAGATAGATAGATAGATAGATAGATAGATAGATAGATAGATAGATAGTGGGGGTGGGTGGTGTGTGTTGGTACATAGATCGATACATAGAAAATGTGCTGACACCTATGTAACCACTCACGTGACAGATATTTAACAACGAGGTGTAGGTAAGAACGAAAGCGCGCCACAGTCATGATCATTGACGCCAGCCGACAAGCCACATGACATGGCATGACAACCGGCAGCCAAAATGTCACATTAAATGACATAATACTGTATAATTTGTACATGCGCTGTTAAATGTTATCACGACCTGTCAAAATGTTATTGATGCGTCCCGCCATTGACACGCATCTCCTTCCATCTAGGCCTCACTTTGTTTTTTTTTTTTAATAAACACACACACACATACGATTGAACATAAACACATTGTAAACAATATTATACAGTCGGGTGTAAACTCATTGTAAACAATATTATACAGTCGGGTGTAAACTCATTATAAACAATATTATACAGTCGGGTGTAAACTCTTTGTAAACAATATTATACAGTCGGGAGTAAACTCATTGTAAGCAATAATATACAATAGGGTGTAAACTTATTGTAAACAAATATATACAATCGGGTGTAAACTCATTGTAAACAATATTATACAGTCGGGTGTAAACTCATTGTAAACAAATATATACAGTCGGGTGTAAACCCATTGTAAACAATAATATACAGTCGGGTGTAAACCCATTGTAAACAATAATATACAGTCGGGTGTAAACTCATAGTAAACAATATTATACAGTCGGGTGTAAACTTATTGTAAACAAATATATACAGTCGGGTGTAAACTCTTTGTAAACAATAATATACAGTCGGGTCTAAACTCTTTGTAAACAATAATATACAGTCGGGTGTAAACTCTTTGTAAACAATAATATACAGTCGTGTGTAAACTCATTGTAAGCAATATTATACAGGCGAGTGTGAACTCATTGTAAATAATATTATACAGGCGAGTGTAAACTCATTGTAAACAATATTATACAGGCGAGTGTAAACTCATTGTAAACAATATTATACAGGCGAGTGTAAACTCATTGTAAACAATACTGTACAGGCGAGTGTAAACTCATTGTAAACAAACATATACTTATCGAAAAATAATAAAACTCTTTACAGAAAATGATCTAAAAATACATGAATATTGTCAATGAGTATTTAATTTGTTGATGTGTTCAGTGATAAGAAATGTTGAGAGGCGAGATTTACCGATGAGAGAGATTCTGGACATTGACAAGTGACGAGATTTACTGATGAGAGAGATTCTGGACATTGACAAGTGACGAGATTTACTGATGAGAGAGATTCTGGACATTGACAAGTGACGAGATTTACCGATGAGAGAGATTCTGGACATTGACAAGTGACGAGATTTACCGATGAGAAAGATTCTGGACATTGACAAGTGACGAGATTTACCGATGAGAGAGATTCTGGACATTGACAAGTGACGAGATTTACCGATGAGAGAGATTCTGGACATTGACAAGTGACGAGATTTACCTATGAGAGAGATTCTGGACATTGACAAGTGACGAGATTTACTGATGAGAGAGATTCTGGACATTGACAAGTGACGAGATTTACTGATGAGAGAGATTCTGGACATTGACAAGTGACGAGATTTACTGATGAGAGAGATTCTGGACATTGACAAGTGACGAGATTTACCGATGAGAGAGATTCTGGACATTGACAAGTGACGAGATTTACCGATGAGAGAGATTCTGGACATTGACAAGTGACGAGATTTACCTATGAGAGAGATTCTGGACATTGACAAGTGACGAGATTTACTGATGAGAGAGATTCTGGACATTGACAAGTGACGAGATTTACTGATGAGAGAGATTCTGGACATTGACAAGTGACGAGATTTACCGATGAGAGAGATTCTGGACATTGACAAGTGACGAGAATTACTGATGAGAGAGATTCTGGACATTGACAAGTGACGAGATTTACTGATGAGAGAGATTCTGGACATTGACAAGTGACGAGATTTACCGATGAGAGAGATTCTGGACATTGACAAGTGACGAGATTTACCGATGAGAAAGATTCTGGACATTGACAAGTGACGAGATTTACTGATGAGAGAGATTCTGGACATTGACAAGTGGCGAGATTTACTGATGAGAGAGATTCTGGACATTGACAAGTGACGAGATTTACTGATGAGAGAGATTCTGGACATTGACAAGACGAGATTTACTGATGAGAGAGATTCTGGACATTGACAAGTGACGAGATTTACTGATGAGAGAGATTCTGGACATTGACAAGTGACGAGATTTACTGATGAGAGAGATTCTGGACATTGACAAGACGAGACGCACAAGACGAGTTAGATTTCCTGGACAAATGTTGCATGTAACGAAATGTTCACGGACAGATGACATTCTATCTGTAATGAACAAGAAATAAAAGTACATGTGATCAGCAATGTTCTAGCAATTTCTACCTGGGCAACAACACAGGAGGTGCTCGAACCAGATATTGGGGAGCCAGTGGCAGACAAAATACAAGGTGGTTAGGGCTTGTTAGGTTCAGGATTTAATAGGCTCAGGTCAAGTGTTTTCATTTACTGGAGTTGAAGAGGTTGTCTGTTGTTGTAAAGCTCTTGTGTAATAGTTTGATTTGAGCTAACGCCTGTTGTTGTAAAGCTCTTGTGTAATAGTTTGATTTGAGCTAATGTCTGTTGTTGTAAAGCTCTTGTGTAATAGTTTGATTTGAGCTAACGCCTGTTGTTGTAAAGCTCTTGTGTAATAGTTTGATTTTAGCTAATGTCTGTTGTTGTAAAGCTCTTGTGTAATAGTTTGATTTGAGCTAACGCCTGTTGTTGTAAAGCTCTTGTGTAATAGTTTGATTTCAGCTAATGTCTGTTGTTGTAAGGCTCTTGTGTAATAGTTTGATTTGAGCTAATGTCTGTTGTTGTAAGGCTCTTGTGTAATAGTTTGATTTCAGCTAATGTCTGTTGTTGTAAGGCTCTTGTGTAATAGTTTGATTTGAGCTAATGTCTGTTGTTGTAAGGCTCTTGTGTAATAGTTTGATTTCAGCTAATGTCTGTTGTTGTAAGGCTCTTGTGTAATAGTTTGATCTGAGCTAATGTCTGTTGTTGTAAGGCTCTTGTGTAATAGTTTGATCTGAGCTAATGTCTGTTGTTGTAAGGCTCTTGTGTAATAGTTTGATCTGAGCTAATGTCTGTTGTTGTAAGGCTCTTGTGTAATAGTTTGATTTGAACTAATGTCTGTTGTTGTAAGGCTCTTGTGTAATAGTTTGATTTGAGCTAATGTCTGTTTTTGTAAAACTCTTGTGTAATAGTTTGGTTTGAGCTAATGTCCGTTGTTGTAAAGTTTACTGTTTCCAAAGTTTACTGTCTCCAATGGTTACCGTCTCCAATGTTTATCGTATGAAATGTTTACTGTTTTCGATGTTTACTGTCTCCAATGTTTACCGTATACAATGTTTGCTGTTTCCAAAGTTTACTGTCTCCAATGGTTACCGTCTCCAATGTTTACCGTATACAATGTTTTCTGTTTCAAAATGTTTACCATCTCCAATGTTTACCGTATGCAATGTTTGCTGTCTCCAACGATTATCGTCTCCGATGTCTACCGCCTGTAAGGTTTACTGTTTCCAATGTTTACTCTCCCCAATGTTTACCATCTCCAAAGTTTACCATCTCCAATGTTTACCGTTTCCAGTGATTGATAGATGTAGTGACCAACCAGATAAACCAGAATTGCAATATTTGAACGAGCTAGATCTCCGGGATCACTTCATCGAGACAAGACTTCCTGTCAATATGGCGGAGAGGAGACAGGAACCGTTGAGGCCCAGTCTGAAAAGTGTTCCTTGTTGCAGTTTCCTCATATTCCAAGTTCAGCTTGCTGTCGGAGCTACTGAGTTTAGTGCTTTGTACACACCGTGAGCTGTGTATTTCATCCGGATCGTGTTTCGATATTCCGATTGTTTACAATCAATGATTATACCGTATGACGAAGGACAGTTTGTTTACGTTCACTTTCGGTTGGGCTTGTGTCTTTTGGCGTGTGCTGTAGCTGCCATGATGGGGACTGCAGCTGCCTTTCTTTGCTTGGATCCTTCAATGAGATGAGATGTTAATTCGGATGATTCCACTGGTACGGGCGGTTGAGCAATTATGTATTTTAATTCGTTTGCAGTGATACCGGGGCCTTGGACTAACTATAATTATAAGATTTCCGTGTCAGACAAGCAGAAAGTGCAAAAGTAAAGAAAAAAAGAGCTTTATATACGAGGCAATAAAGAAGACACATATTTATATCTATCTATCTATTGACTTTTCGAGCCGTAGCCGGCCCATAGGGCGTAGACCAAGATACTCCTTCTCTTATCTGAATTTTTGTTCTAGCAGTTTTCAATTCTTTTAAAGATATTTTATAAAATCTCGCTATTTGTCTCTGTTCTGTGCAAGCAGCTCTATCTCATTTAGGGAGCCGATTCCTGCTGCTCTTGCCTCTCTCATCAATGTTCTTCTCAGTGTCTCTCTGGGTGTTGACACATATTTGTAAACATATAAATGTAGATAGCCTATGTGTAGTCGTTTTTTCCATTTGACAGTGCAAGTCAAGATAACAATGTAGATAATAAACGGGTAATCTTGACAACAAACAAACTTGTGTTTGCAGGTTTTCTCAAATATTAGATTAGTTGATAAACTTGGCCATTATGTCTCAGATAGCTTTCCAACCGATCAGTTATGTACCTTTCAGTTCAGGTTAGAGATCTGAGAACTGCTTCAGACTATACCCACCTGAACATAGAAACGAAATCGCGTCTAAAACTCGCGAGATCTCGACTCGAAGTAGATAATTAATTATTCGTCAAGACAGACAATACAATCGCTGCATACAATACAATCGCTAATAGACTACAATCTCTGACAGATTGTACCATTTCTGTTGGTTTACTTTAAATCAGACATTCCTTGATTTACTTTCCATCACACATTCTTTGTTCTGTAGAATTGGTTCGTTGATTAACAGTCACATCGTCCACATGATCAAGACATCTTATCTACCATCTTATATTCAATCTCAGTCCACATGATCAAGACATCTTATCTACCATCTTATATTCAATCTCAGTCCACATGATCAAGACATCTTATCTACTATCTTATATTCAATCTCAGACATTATTACTTATTTATTTATCTTTTTTTTTCATCACATCTTTTCTATCCCCCAAGCTGCTTCCTGTCATGCGCCTAACACATTTAATTTTATTGTGGTTATCTTTCTGATTGTTCTGGAGGTCTGGCACAACGTTGGGATGAAAATTGAGTTGTAGGGTGTTCATTTCGCCTTGAGAGCTAGTTGTTTATTTGTATCTACCAACAATTTTATAAGTAGCACCTGAGAACAGAAGTTAGCCCATAGATCTTATTAATTTGTTTTCTTTTGTAAACTTCATTGCATTCCTTTTGTCTGTCCCTTCAACATAGCATGGTATCTTGGACCTTCAAGATGTTGAATTATTTTATTTGAGACAAAAGGGACTCAAAAGAGAGTTGTGTCATTTCACATACAAGTTTGTTTATATTTATGTTTAGTTTATGTAAAGTAAACAAAAAACGGAAAATAACAGTGCCCCGTCATGGCACTTGCCGCATAAAGAATATGGAGATAGTGTCGATATTTTGACAAAACTTTCACACTTTATTTTGATGATAATGTGGTGAGTATTACGCCAGTACCTCTTTACTTTCCCAGAAAAAAATCTGGTTCTCATTTAAGGCTGAACCCGAATCCGTCGATCAGGATAGAACTCGACTTCTTCTTGTTTGTAGTTGTCGAGTTGACTAACTACTGAGTTATGGCTGCTCCCAGTCGAGTTGACTAACTACTGAGCTATGGCGGCTCCCAGTCGAGTTGACTAACTACTGAGTTATGGCTGCTCCCAGTCGAGTTGACTAACTACTGAGTTATGGCTGCTCCCAGTCGAGTTGACTAACTACTGAGTTATGGCTGCTCCCAGTCGAGTTGACTAACTACTGAGTTATGGCTGCTCCCAGTCGAGTTGACTAACTACTGAGCTATGGCTGCTCCCAGTCGAGTTGACTAACTACTGAGCTATGGTGGCTCCCAGTCGAGTTGACTAACTACTGAGTTATGGCTGCTCCCAGTCGAGTTGACTAACTACTGAGCTATGGCGGCTCCCAGTCGAGTTGACTAACTACTGAGCTATGGCGGCTCCCAGTCGAGTTGACTAACTACTGAGTTATGGCTGCTCCCAGTCGAGTTGACTAACTACTGAGCTATGGTGGCTCCCAGTCGAGTTGACTAACTACTGAGTTATGGCTGCTCCCAGTCGAGTTGACTAACTACTGAGCTATGGCGGCTCCCAGTCGAGTTGACTAACTACTGAGTTATGGCTGCTCCCAGTCGAGTTGACTAACTACTGAGCTATGGCGGCTCCCAGTCGAGTTGACTAACTACTGAGCTATGGTGGCTCCCAGTCGAGTTGACTAACTACTGAGCTATGGCGGCTCCCAGTCGAGTTGACTAACTACTGAGCTATGGCGGCTCCCAGTCGAGTTGACTAACTACTGAGCTATGGCGGCTCCCAGTCGAGTTGACTAACTACTGAGTTATGGCGGCTTCCAGTCGAGTTGACTAACTACTGAGTTATGGCGGCTTCCAGTCGAGTTGACTAACTACTGAGTTATGGCGGCTCCCAGTCGAGTTGACTAACTACTGAGTTATGGCGGCTTCCAGTCGAGTTGACTAACTACTGAGCTATGGCGGCTCCCAGTCGAGTTGACTAACTACTGAGCTATGGCGGCTCCCAGTCGAGTTGACTAACTACTGAGTTATGGCGGCTTCCAGTCGAGTTGACTAACTACTGAGCTATGGTGGCTCCCAGTCGAGTTGACTAACTACTGAGCTATGGCTGCTCCCAGTCGAGTTGACTAACTACTGAACTATGGCTGCTCCCAGTCGAGTTAACTAACTACTGAGCTATGGCTGCTCCCAGTCGAGTTAACTAACTACTGAGTTATGGTGGCTTCCAGTCGAGTTGACTAACTACTGAGCTATGGCGGCTCCCAGTCGAGTTGACTAACTACTGAGTTATGGCGGCTTCCAGTCGAGTTGACTAACTACTGAGCTATGGTGGCTCCCAGTCGAGTTGACTAACTACTGAACTATGGCTGCTCCCAGTCGAGTTGACTAACTACTGAGCTATGGCTGCTCCCAGTCGAGTTGACTAACTACTGAACTATGGCTGCTCCCAGTCGAGTTGACTAACTACTGAGCTATGGCTGCTCCCAGTCGAGTTAACTAACTACTGAGTTATGGTGGCTTCCAGTCGAGTTGACTAACTACTGAACTATGGCGGCTCCCAGTCGAGTTAACTAACTACTGAACTATGGCTGCTCCCAGTCGAGTTGACTAACTACTGAGCTATGGCTGCCCCCAGTCGAGTTGACTAACTACTGAGCTATCGCGGCTCCCAGTATATGCATGTACGGGTTGATGTCTCACATCACTCACAAACCACACTTGTTGATTACAAGGCAAATTAGTTCTCACATCACTCACAAACCACACTTGTTGATTACAAGGCAAATTAGTTCTCACATCACACGCACCCCACACCTGTTAATCAAAAGGTAACTATAGCTCGTTTCAAATCACTTGCCCCACTTCAAAACGCTATTGCTCAGAAACCGTTTGTTAAATCCTGTTGAAATTTTCCAAATGTTATTAGAATGCAAAAGACCCTTTAAATGTATATTTAACAAATATCTTGCAGCTGTAGTTTTCTTAAAGCGGCAAATTTCTTTGATGTTTGTCAAAATTGTAAATTGTGAACCCCTAAATAATAGAAATGACCGTAGTTGCTGGTCTATGATTAATTTTCACTAGGTAAAGGCGTGGCCGTAATGGGGAAATAACTGAATATAAAACACCAGGAGAATTATTGTCTTCTCAGTTCGAGGACGGACGATAATATCAAGGTATACCTGTATGTCCAATTTTCATAGTTGTGTGGTCCTGAAAAGGACCGTTTGTTGAACTGATTTAAGGTAATATAGGGGCCAACATTGTGGGGGCTATATACTTTCATTCTGAATCAGACGAGTCTAAAAGATTAATAACTGTTTGGGGTTGAACATTCCACAAACCATCATTTTTCCAATATTCCTCTTCCTGTTTTAAGACGTGGTCCTCACATTTAGCCCAATAATCTTTGTCTATATTTAATAAAGCGAGATTAGCAAGAGTCTTTACATCGCATATTTTGAATGTTGTATTTTCATCTGCCACTTGTCCTTTTAATTTTGCCCAGATTAGTTCTATTTGATTTAAATGAGCATGGTAAGGTGGCAGCCTCAAACTTATATGACCGTGCTCTTGGATAATCTTATCTATTTGAAAAATCTTTGTCCTTTGTTTTTGCTTTACTAGAGATAGTAATTCAGATTTTAAGTACATGTTATTAAATTGTATGTGCTCCTTTGTGAGCCATATCTTAATAGCATCTTTTGTACTGGATGACGTCGGGACTTTATCTTCAAGTGCAACAATGTTGTGGTACGCTGCATTGTCCATTATTAGGCAAGATGGTCGATCTAGTGATGGGAGAACATAATTTTCAATCCAATGTCTAAATATGTGACCATTCATCTCAGAGTGATAATCCCGATTGTCTATGGATTTGAAAGAAAAATGAGCTCTGCATTCTGTATTAGTCCATGTTGTCGACTACCTGCATGAGCAATTATCAAGCGCTGTCCTTTCCTGCTAGGTATTAATCTCTTAATCTTTCCACCTGATGACTGCCATTCCCTTTGGTTAGTGTGGTGAGCATTGATCCATGTTTCATCCAAGTACACAATATCATAACCTTGCTTGCGCACCTCTTTTACTTCACGTAAGTACTTGCTTCTCATGACTACTATATGTGGCTTCTCACAGATGATGTTTCGTCCATTGGAATACTTTCTGAATGTAAAGCCTGCAGCTCTCACATTCCTCCATAATGTAGACTTTGATATTTCAATACTGTTGTTCTTTTTCAGCGAAATTTTTAATTTTCTTATTGTAACAGTTTCATTCATTCCCAACATTTTGCGAATTTCACTTCTAATAAGTTCACTGTCGAAATTATCCAACATTTTTGCTCTTCCTTGTGATTTTGTATATTTTGAACATTGACGGTCACGTGCTTGAATCCAGCGATTAAATGACCGTTTAGATAAATCCAAAATCTGTCTTGTCCTATTCTCAGGGTTTTCTAAAGAATGAAATAATCTTCCTCTTTGCAAAAATAGTCATACATTTTTATTGCGATGTTTTGTAAACTGCAGAATTTCATTTTAAGACTCATGATAAATGTTATTGTTCCACGTCTACACCTATGAATGAACGGAAATGGAACACACAATTTCTCAAGTGTCTAATTGTGTCAAACAAACCACGGGGAAAGCGTGCAAATACGTCAATTCTACCGTGTATGGATTTGTACTCGCTATTTTTAGTTTAAAATACTGTAAACATTAAGTTTTGACTACATCAATGGGTCGTTATAAATTTATATAAATCAAATAAGCAACAATAATAACCAAATGTTTTTTAATGAAATTAATTCCCTGTTGGGTTCTAATCATTATAACTTTACATGCAAATTTTGAATATAATACCACAAGCGGTTAAAAAGCTATCGATTTTAAAAGTTGGGCACGAGTTATGAAACAAGCTATAGTTCTCACATCACACAAACCACACCTGTTGATTACAGGACAACTAGTTCTCACATCACACAAACCACACCAACCACACCTGTTGATTACAACACCAACCACACCTGTTGATTACAACACCAACCACACCTGTTGATTACAACACCAACCACACCTGTTGATTACAACACCAACCACATCATTTTATTACAACAACAACCACACCTAGCAATGACTGACGAGTCAGTTCACCAGTAAGCCTTACCTGTATGCCCAGTTACCACCCCATGACTAGAGCCAGCCACACAGAACCAACCCGCGTTCTGTTCGCCAGCTGCCAACCACAACCCTGTATGGTCACAGGTTTAGTCCACACACCAGAAAGCTCACAGAATCTCGGTCACCGACTTACAGGAAACACTTAATTATCGCTGTCAGTTATCGTCAACATTTCTGATAGGAAAGCCTGGTTTCTGGTTATTTTAAACCACAACCTACTGGTTATGTGAATTCTCTACAACCTATTATGTGAATTCCCCACAATCTCATATGTGAAATCTCCACAACTTATTAAGTGAAATCTCCACAACCTATTATGTGAATTCTCTACAACCTATTATGTGAATTCTCCACAATCTCATATGTGAATTCTCTACAACCTATTAAGTGAAATCTCCACAATCTATTATTTGAAATCTCCACAACCTATTATGTGAATTCTCCACAATCTCATATGTGAAATCTCCACAACTTATTAAGTGAATTCTTCACAACCTATTTTGTGAATTCTCCACAACCTATTATGTGAATTCTCCACAACCTATTATGTGAATTATCCACAACCTCTTATGTGAATTCTCCACAACCTATTATGTGAATTCTCCACAATCTATTATGTGAATTCTCCACAACCTATTATGTGAATTCTCTACAATCTATTATGTGAATTCTCCACAACCTATTATGTGAATTCTCCACAACCTATTATGTGAATTCTCCACAACCTATTATGTGAATTCTCCACAACCTATTATGTGAATTTTCCACAATCTATTATGTGAATTCTCCACAACCTATTATGTGAATTCTCCACAACCTACTATGTGAATTCTCCACAACCTATTAAGTAAATTCTCCACAACCTACTATGTGAATTCTCCACAACCTATTATGTGAATTCTGACCTGACAGCTCAACTATCGTAAACGCGGTGATTTGTAAAGTCTACCAAACATCATCAAACAAAAGCTACCATCTAATCTATGACTTCTAGTTCCACCCAAATGTCAACACATACAAACAACAAAAGGTAGTCTATCAGCAAGGTTCGGCTCGCTACAAACACAAACGTGGTAGTTCAGCGGCAATATCTAAACAAGTAATCTGAAATGTATGGTAAACTGACGAGAAAATAAACAAAACATGAAGAGTTTGATGCTGCCCTCGTCACCGCCTCGCCGCTTGTTGCACACGTGCACCGCTCACAGGGACCTGTTGCTCGCTGACTTGTCATCGCTCGTGATGGCGCTCGACCCGAGCTGAAGCCGAGGTGGCGTCACGTGGGTAGGTGAAGTTATCACATGCCAGGGTGTCAGCGATGGTTCCAAGCGCCTATTGATATCACACGTCGCTTTGTTCTGGCTCAATCGATGGGTGCGATGCCTGATAAGAAATCTAATACTTTAAGCGACGCGCTGATAACAGACACCTGTTATCAAGAATAACATGGTGATAACATACCTTGTCGATACCAACAGACAATAACACCAACCTGCCCTGATTATTCCGGATATGGATTCTGGACTATTGGAGTCAGTGACGCAGCTGTCACATTCTTCTTTCTTTCAACTAATTCACGTTTTCACAACACCGTGCAGTTAGTTTGATCAGGTTGCCACACAGTTAAACCTTGGCTCTAGATAATGATGGGACGCATTTTAAAAAAAATGACATGAACAAACCATCATCCTCATTAATTATATCAACACACCATCATCCTCATTAATTATCTCAACACACCATCATTCTCATTAATTATCTCAACACACCATCACCCTCATTAATTATCTCAACACACCACCATCCTCATTAATTATCTCAAGACACCATCAACCTCATTAATTATCTCAACACACCATCAACCTCATTAATTATCTCAACACACCATCAACCTCATTAATTATCTCAACACACAATCAACCTCATTAATTATCTCAACACACCATCAACCTCATTAATTATCTCAACACACCATCAACCTCATTAACTATCTCAACACACAATCAACCTCATTAATTATCTCAACACACAATCATTCTCATTAATTATCTCAACACACCACCATCCTCATTAATTATCTCAACACACCATCATCCTCGTTAATTATCTCAACACACAATCATCCTCATTAATTATCTCAACACACCATCGTCCTCATTAATTATCTCAACACACAATCATTCTTATTAATTATCTCAACACACCATCATCCTCATTAATTATCTCAACACACAATCATCCTCATTAATTGTCATGCCTGTACATTTGTATGTACACCCACATCTTAGCCCCGCCTTTATTCTTTGTGTCGATTGTCCATGACTTCCAGCAGAAGTGTTTGATGGAATATAGCAGCTTGACATAATGAGTCCCCATTCTATGAGCTGACATTAGCGAAAGTCAGAATCATGAAGATATTGACATCTGGCATCTGTCATTGACATCTTGCTTCTGTCATTGCCATCTGGCTTCTGTCATTGCCATCCGACTTCAGTCATTGCCATCTGGCTTCTGTCACTGACGCCTGGCTTCTGTCACTGACACCTGGCTTCTGCCACTGACGCCTGGCTTCTGCCACTGACGCCTGGCTTCTGTCACTGACGACTGGCTTCTGTCACTGACGCCTGGCTTCTGTCACTGACGCCTGGCTTCTGTCACTGACGCCTGGCTTCTGTCACTGATGTCTGGCTTCTGCCACTGATATATGACCTCTGTCACTGACATCTGGCTTCTGTAATTGCCATCTGGCTTCTGTCATTGCCATCTGGCTTTTGTCACTGACATCTGGCTTTTGCCATTGCCACCTCACTTCTGTCATTGCCATCTGGCTTCTACCACTGACATCTGGCTTGTGTCACTGACATCTGGCTTCTGCCACTGACATCTGGCTTCTGCCACTGACATCTGGCTTCTGTCACTGACATCTGGCTTCTGTCACTGACATCTAGCTTCTGCCACTGACATCTGGCTTCTGTCACTGACATCTAGCTTCTTCCACTGACATCTGGCTTCTGTCACTGACATCTAGCTTCTGTCACTGACATCTAGCTTCTGTCACTGACATCTAGCTTCTGTCACTGACATCTAGCTTCTGTCACTGACATCTACCTTTTTTCGCTGCTACCGTATCGTCTAGTTGAACTTCATTTTACGTGGCTTTTATAGACATCATGTGGGCAGCACATTACAGACGATGTGGACCACAAATTACAGACGATGTGGACCACACATTGCAGACTATGTGGACCACAAATTACAAACAATTTACAGCGACAATGTTTGTCACAATTTACAGGCAATGTTTGTCACAATTTACAGGTAATGTTTGTCACAATTTACAGACAATGTTTGTCACTATTTGCAGGTAATGTTTGACACAATTTACAGGCAATGTTTGTCACAATTAACAGCACAATGTTTGTCACAATTTACAGGTAATGTTTGTCACAATTTACAGAGAATGTTTGTCACTATTTACAGGTAATGTTTGACACAATTTACAGGCAATGTTTGTCACAATTAACAGCACAATGTTTGTTACAATTTACAGACAGTTCCACTCTGACTGTTCTGCACTACCAGCCTGCCTCTAGTCACGTGATAGATGTGTCCATCGTCCTGTAGCAGAAGCGAAATTAGTGATGGCTGCTGCCACGATTTGGGCATCGGTTGTTGCCTGTTGGTTGTTGAGTGTTGGTTGTTGATTGTTGAATGTTGGTTGTTGAGTGTTGGTTGTTGATTGTTGAATGTTGGTTGTTGGTTGTAGTTGTTGGTTGTTGATTGCAGGTTGTTGATTGTTGAATGTTGGTTGTTGGTTGTTGAGTGTTGGTTGTTGATTGTTGAATGTTGGTTGTTGGTTGTAGGTTGTTGGTTGTTGATTGCAGGTTGTTGAGTGTTGAATGTTGGTTGTTGGGGGTTGAGTGTTGGTTGTTGAGTGTAGGTTGTTGGTTGTTGATTGTTGAGTGTTGGTTGTTGGTTGTTGCTTGTAGGTTCTTGGTTGTTGATTGTTGGTTGTTGCTTGTTGCTTGCCGGTTGTTGTTTGTTGGTTGTTAGTTGTCGGTTGTTGAATGTTGCTTGTTGCTTGTCGGTTGTTGGTTGGTGTTCGTTGGTTTTGGTTGTTGGTTGTGGGTTGTTGGTTGTCGGTAGTTGGTTTTGGTTTTTAGTTGTGGGTTGTTGGTTGTTGGTTTTGGTTGTTGGTTGTGGGTTGTGGGTTGTCGGTAGTTGGTTTTGGTTTTTAGTTGTGGGTTGTTGGTTCTCGGTTGTTGGTTTTGGTTGTTGGTTGTGGGTTGTGGGTTGTTGGTTGTCGGTTGTTGGTTTTGATTGTTTGTTGTGGGTTGTTGGTTGTTGGTTTTGGTTGTTGGTTGTCGGTTGTTGGTTTTGGTTGTTGGTTGTTGGATTTGGTTGTCGGTTGTTTGTTGCTGGTTTTCGGTTGTCGGTCGTTGGTTGTTGGTATTGGTTGTTGGTTACTAGTTGTTGGTTGTCGGTCGTTGGTTGTCGGGTTTTGGTTTTGGTTGTGGGTTGTGGGTTTTTGGTTTTGGTTTTTGGTTTTGGTTGTTGGTTGCTGGTTTTGATTGTTGGTTGTCGGTTGTTGGTTTGGTTGTTGGTTGTCGGTTGTTGGTTGCTGGTTGTTGATTGTTGGTTTTGGTTGTTGGTTGTCGGTTGTTGGTTTTGGTTGTTGGTTGTCAGTTGTTGGTTTTGGTTGTTGGTTGCTGGTTGCTGGTTGTCGGTTGTTGGTTTTGGTTGTTGGTTGTCGTTTGTTGGTTTTGGTTGTTGGTTGCTGGTTGTTGGTTGTCGGTTGTTGATTGTCGGTTGTTGGTTGCTGGTTGTCGGTTGCTGGTTGTTGGTTGTTGGTTTTGATTGTTGGTTGCTGGTTGTCGGTTGTTGGTTTTGACTGTTGGTTTTGGTTGTTGGTTGTTGGTTGTCAGTTGTTGGTTTTGATTGTTGGTTTGGTTTTTGGTTGCTAGTTGTCGGTTGTTGGTTTTGATTGTTGGTTTTGATTGTTGGTTGCTGGTTGTCTGTTGTTGGTTTTGATTGTTGGTTTTGGTTGTTGGTTGTTGTTTTGATTGTTGGTTTTGGTTGTTGGTTGTCGGTTGTTGGTTTTAATTGCTGGTGTTGGTTGTTGGTTGCTGGTTGTCGGTTGTTGGTTTTGATTGTTGGTTTTGGTTGTTGGTCGATGGTTGTCGGTTGTTGGTTTTGATTGTTGGTTTTGGTTGTTGATTGTTGGTTGTCGGTTGTTGGTTTTGATTGTTGGTTTTCCTCATCAAGGCCAGCTCCTTGTCGTGGGGATGGGGCTTAACAGTCACCAGGGACTGAAAACTAAGACTGGCCAGGCCTTCCTACAACCGAGCAAGACCACAGTCTGCCCTAGCAAGTTCAAGTGCTAAAGTCGGAGGCAACCAGCCAAAAGGCGCACAACAATCAGGATGCCACGCACTCAACGCATATGGAAGTATGTCTATAACCGCAAATCGATATGGCACTCGCCCTGTGATGGGCACTCAGGCAGGTGCAGCGCCGGGCCCTCAGCCTCGAAAGGGCCCAACCTCTATTACTGGATGTCCTTCTCAACCGCTCTGTGGAGTCAGGGGGCGAGAGAATAGAGCTACTGGCCAATCCAAAATAAGACCACTCAAAATAATGCACTGGAATGCTGAAGGCATCAACAGCAAAAGAGATGGGTACAGTAAAAAGATAGAATTAGAAAATATCCTGCATGAAGAACAAATAAGCATATGCTGTTTGCAGGAAACCCATCTAAACAACGACATAGCCTTGAAGATTAGGGGATACCAGTGCTACCGATCTGACAGAATAAATAGACAAAAGGGTGGAATACTGACTCTTGTAAGGAACAACATTAATGCATGTCAGATTGAAGTGTATATGGATGGGGCGGAATATCAAATACTGCACCTCAGGACAGGAAATACAGACTTCCATCTACTTAACTACTACTGTCCGAGTGACCGCCCACTAGCACTAGACACAATTATATTAAAAGAAAGAATAATTGTATGTGGAGACTTTAACAGCCACTCACAGAGCTGGGGCTATGAACATATGGACAAGAGAGGTGAAGAGCTTGAAAATTGGCAGGATGACAATGGGCTTATACTATTAAACCAGGCAACAGATCCACCAACATTCTACTCCAGATCATGGCATACCACATCTACACCAGACCTTGCTTTCCATTCACCAGACCTGGATTGGAATATCACACGAATTGTTGGGAAACAACTTGGAGGCAGCGACCACCGACCAGTCTTTTTAGTGGTGCAAAATGAGGCCATCAGGGAGAGCAGCACTCTCTCCAGATGGAATTACAAAAAGGCAGACTGGAAAATGTATCAACACTATACCAGTGTACTGACTAAAGATATAAATACAGACAGAGACATCAACAAAATAGTTGATGAATTCAGTAGACTGATAATACAAGCTGCCAGTGAAACAATACCTAGAGGGGCACGGAAACACTACAAACCATACTGGAGTAGTGAACTAGAGGAACTGCACAATGACATGGAAACATCTCGAAAGCAAGCAGAAAATAACCCTTGCCAAGAACACCACAACAACTACCAGCATGCTAAAGCCAAATTTCAACGGGCTAAACTACAAGCCAGACGGAGAAGCTGGAAAGAGAAAACAGAGTCCTTGAATCTTGAACGAGACACAAGAAAAGTGTGGAAGCTTGTAAAACAGCTGAATGATGAGGGTACACAAAGGAACACCAAAATTACACTGAAGAAGGATGGAAACATTCTAACAGGTAAACATGCAGCAAATTACTTTGCAGACTCCTTTGCAAATGACAATAATATTGAAATTAGCATAGAAAAACGACAAGAGACCCGTTTAAAACAACAAAATGCAAGACAAGAAGAGACCACACATGAAGTAATGGAAACACCCATTACACAAAGAGAGCTAGAGCTGGCAATATCCAAATTAAAAATGAAAAAGTCACCAGGCAATGATGGAGTGTCCAATGAAATGATTAAGAACTTGGGAACTGCAGCTAAAGCAAAACTACTGCAGATCTACAACATTTGCTGGATCACAGGTAGAGTGCCACAGGCATGGAGAGAAGCAATTATGATACCATTACTAAAGCCAGGAAAAGATGGTTCAATGACATCCAGCTATAGACCAATCAGCCTTACAAGCTGTTTGTGTAAAACAATGGAACGTATAATCAATCTCAGACTGCAGTGGTACCTGGAAAGTGAAAATCTCCTTGTCCCACAACAAGCAGGCTTTAGACAGTGTTACTCTACTGAAGATCAAGCAACCTATCTTTCCCAGGAAATTGAAGATGCGTTTCAAGAAAAGAAACTGGTACTAGCAGCATGGATAGACCTAAAGAAAGCATTTGATAAGGTATGGAAGGAAGGGCTTTTGAAGAAACTGAGAAATTATGGAGTAAATGGCAGGATGTACAAATGGGTCAAAACATACCTGCATAACAGGAGAGCCAGAGTGCAACTGGATGGTCTTAAGAGTAAGAAGGTCTTATTGCGCCAGGGCGTTCCACAAGGAGGGGTACTATCTCCAACACTTTTTCTGATCTACATCAATGACCTAGTTACTGAACTACCACATGGCATCAAAGTGGCAATGTATGCAGATGACTTGGTAATGTGGTGCACAGAGGAGTATGCAACAGTGGCCTCCAAATTGCTACAAAGAGCTATGAATGCACTGAATTCATGGACAAATAGATGGTGTATCAGCATCAATACAGACAAATGCAGTACTACACTTTTCACACTCTCCCCAAAACAAAAAGCAGGAGCCATCTACATAAACAATGAGCCTGTGAAAGAAGACATACAAGCTACATATCTCGGAGTTACATTTGATAACAAACTATCTTGGAAACAGCAGATAAATAAGGCAACCCAAAAAGCAAGGAGAAAATTGGCTATACTAAGAAAGTTGTGTGGAACCACATGGGGTGCGAGTGGGAAAATACTCAGTAAAGTTTACCAACAGAGTATACGCCCACATTTAGAATATGGATCATCCGCATGGTGCTCAGCATCAAACACCACATTGCAAGAACTGGATAAAGTACAAAACCAGGCACTTAGGGTCATCACAGGAGCAATGAAATCAACACCAATATTGGAGATGGAGAAATTGTGGAGGATACCAGCACTGAGAGAACGGAGAGACACAAAGGTGCTGATACAGGCAGAAAAATTTGTATGCATGCCGAGACATCCAATGAAGGACAGATTCCAAAATCTTGCATTGGGACGACTTAAGAGAAGCAGCTTTATCCACCAAGCCAAGCGTATTAGTAGACAAACACCAGACATGCCAAGAGTTGTTAAACCCCTTCTGCCCATACCAGAACAGACTCCCTGGACAGATGAATCAGGATTATCAGTTCAAATACGGACAGAAGTGAAAGGAATAGTTGACAAAGAGGAACAAAATAGTCTACAGCGAAAAACAATAGCTCTTAGTTTCCTGGATGAAGAATACCCACAAGACCTATGGATTCGTGTGTACACAGATGGATCAGCACAGAATGCAGTAAAGAATGGGGGAGCAGGTGCATATATAGAGTACCCAAATAACACTAGGGATATGAATAAAATAGCAACAGGGAAATATTGTCACAATTATGATGCAGAAATACAAGCAATAAAGTTGGCAATAGAAAAACTGCTGAACAGTAATCTTAGCCCACAGCCTGTAGTGTTCTTGACAGATGCAAGATCAGTACTCCAGGCACTACAATCCAGAAAATTACCACATCTGCAGACCTTATTGACTGAACTCTGCAAGCACCACAGGGTTGCCCTGCAGTGGATCCCGTCTCACTGTGGAATACCAGGAAATGAGAAAGCAGATCAGTTGGCAAAGGAAGGTTCAACAGGCACACAACTAGATACACCAGTTACATACCATCATAAGAAACAGATAATCAAATCAATCAGAGGACCACAAGCCCCAAATCAGGATGCCTTTCATAATATGAATAGATATGAACAAGTTATCATTATACGCCTAAGAACAGGACACAATCGACTCCATAGTCACATGTATACAAAATTCAAGATCGGCACATCAACTACTTGTACATGTGGACAGGCACCCCAGACTGCTGAACACATACTTCAAGACTGCACTGAATATAGTAGACTGAGGTAAATCCATTGGCCCATAGATACAACACTACAGACAAAACTATATGGGCCACTGCAAGAATTACAAAAGACAGTAAAATTTATACAGGAAACGACATTGCAGATATAGACAATACTTCAGGCGAACGAAAGATAGATAGATAGATTGTTGGTTTTGGTTGTTGGTTGCTGGTTGTCGGTTGTGTTTTAATTGCTGGTGTTGGTTGCTGGTTGTCGGTTGTTGGTTTCAATTGTTGGTTGTTGGTCGATGATTGTTGGTTGTTGGTTTTGATTGTTGGTTTTGGTTGTTGGTTGTTGGTCGATGGTTGTCGGTTGTTGGTTTTAATTGTTGGTTTTGGTTGTCGGATGTTGGTTGTTGGTTTTGATTTTTGGTTTTGGTTGTTGGTTTTGATTGTTGGTTTTGATTGTTGGTTTTGGTTGTTAGTCGATGATTGTTGGTTTTGATTGTTGGTTTTGATTGTTGGTTTTGGTTGTTAGTCGATGGTTGTTGGTTTTGATTTTTGGTTTTGATTGTTGGTTTTGGTTGTTAGTCGGTGGTTGTCGGTTTTGATTGTTGGTTTTGGTTGTTAGTCGGTGGTTGTCGGTTTTGATTGTTGGTTTTGGTTGTTAGTCGGTGGTTGTCGGTTTTGATTGTTGGTTTTGGTTGTTAGTCGGTGGTTGTCGGTTTTGATTGTTGGTTTTGGTTGTTAGTCGATGGTTGTTGGTTTTGGTTGTTGGTTTTGGTTGTTAGTCGATGGTTGTTGGTTTTGATTTTTGGTTTTGATTGTTGGTTTTGGTTGTTAGTCGGTGGTTCTTGGTTTTGGTTGTTGGTTTTGGTTGTTAGTCGATGGTTGTTGGTTTTGATTTTTGGTTTTGATTGTTGGTTTTGGTTGTTAGTCGATGGTTGTTGGTTTTGATTTTTGATTTTGATTGTTGGTTTTGGTTGTTGGTTTTGGTTGTTAGTCGATGGTTGTTGGTTTTGATTGTTGGTTTTGGTTGTTAGTCGATGGTTGTTGGTTTTGATTTTTGGTTTTGATTGTTGGTTTTGGTTGTTGGTTTTGGTTGTTAGTCGATGGTTGTTGGTTTTGATTGTTGGTTTTGGTTGTTAGTCGGTGGTTGTTGGTTTTGATTGTCGGTTTTGGTTGTTGGTTTTGGTTGTTAGTCGATGGTTGTTGGTTTTGATTGTTGGTTTTGGTTGTTGGTTTTGGTTGTTGGTTTTGGTTGTTAGTCGATGGTTGTTGGTTTTGATTGTTGGTTTTGGTTGTTAGTCGATTGTTGTTGGTTTTGATTGTTGGTTTTGGTTGTTGGTTTTGGTTGTTAGTCGATGGTTGTTGGTTTTGATTGTTGGTTTTGGTTGTTGGTTTTGGTTGTTAGTCGATGGTTGTTGGTTTTGATTGTTGGTTTTGGTTGTTAGTCGGTGGTTGTTGGTTTTGATTGTTGGTTTTGATTGTTGGTTTTGATTGTTGGTTTTGATTTTTGGTTTTGATTGTTGGTTTTGGTTGTTAGTCGGTGGTTGTTGGTTTTGATTGTTGGTTTTGGTTGTTAGTCGATGGTTGTTGGTTTAATTTTTGGTTTTGATTGTTGGTTTTGATTGTTGGTTTTGGTTGTTAGTCGGTGGTTGTTGGTTTTGATTGTTGGTTTTGATTGTTGGTTTTGATTGTTGGTTTTGATTGTTGGTTTTGGTTGTTGGTTTTGGTTGTTGGTTTTGATTGTTGGTTTTGATTTTTGGTTTTGATTGTTGGTTTTGATTGTTGGTTTTGGTTGTTGGTTTTGGTTGTTAGTCGATGGTTGTTGGTTTTGATTTTTGGTTTTGATTGTTAGTCGATGGTTGTTGGTTTTGATTTTTGGTTTTGGTTGTTAGTCGATGGTTGTTGGTTTTGATTTTTGGTTTTGATTGTTAGTCGATGGTTGTTGGTTTTGATTTTTGGTTTTGGTTGTTAGTCGATGGTTGTTTGTTTTGATTTTTGGTTTTGGTTGTTAGTCGATGGTTGTTGGTTTTGATTTTTGGTTTTGATTGTTAGTCGATGGTTGTTGGTTTTGATTTTTGGTTTTGGTTGTTAGTCGATGGTTGTTTGTTTTGATTTTTGGTTTTGATTGTTAGTCGATGGTTATTGGTTTTGATTTTTGGTTTTGATTGTTAGTCGATGGTTGTTGGTTTTGGTTGTTAGTCGATGGTTGTTGGTTTTGATTTTTGGTTTTGATTGTTAGTCGATGGTTGTTGGTTTTGATTGTTGGTTTTGATTGTTGGTTTGATTGTTGGTTTTGGTTGTTGGTTTTGGTTGTTAGTCGATGGTTGTTGGTTTTGATTTTTGGTTTTGGTTGTTGGTTTTGATTGTTGGTTTTGATTTTTGGTTTTGGTTCTTGGTTTTGATTGTTGGTTTTGATTTTTGGTTTTGGTTGTTAGTCGATGGTTGTTGGTTTTGATTTTTGGTTTTGGTTGTTAGTCGGTGGTTGTTGGTTTTGATTTTTGGTTTTGGTTGTTAGTCGGTGGTTGTTGGTTTTGATTTTTGGTTTTGGTTGTTAGTCGATGGTTGTTGGTTTTGATTGTTGGTTTTGGTTGTTAGTCGATGGTTGTTGGTTTTGATTGTTGGTTTTGGTTGTTAGTCGATGGTTGTTGGTTTTGATTGTTGGTTTTGATTGTT
Source organism: Megaustenia siamemsis (assembly GCA_032433765.1). Taxonomy (NCBI): domain Eukaryota; kingdom Metazoa; phylum Mollusca; class Gastropoda; order Stylommatophora; family Ariophantidae; genus Megaustenia; species Megaustenia siamemsis. The sequence goes on along the minus strand of JAVIAB010000047.1, from coordinate 10,138,257 downwards.
GGTTTTGGTTGTTGGTTTTGGTTGTTAGTCGATGGTTGTTGGTTTTGATTTTTGGTTTTGGTTGTTGGTTTTGATTGTTGGTTTTGATTTTTGGTTTTGGTTCTTGGTTTTGATTGTTGGTTTTGATTTTGGTTTTGGTTGTTGGTCGATGGTTGTTGGTTTTGATTTTTGGTTTTGGTTGTTAGTCGGTGGTTGTTGGTTTTGATTTTTGGTTTTGGTTGTTAGTCGGTGGTTGTTGGTTTTGATTTTTGGTTTTGATTTTTGGTTTTGGTTGTTAGTCGATGGTTGTTGGTTTTGGTTGTTAGTCGATGGTTGTTGGTTTTGATTGTTGGTTTTGATTGTTGGTTTTGGTTGTTGGTTTTGGTTGTTGGTTTTGGTTGTTAGTCGATGGTTGTTGGTTTTGATTGTTGGTTTTGGTTGTTGGTTTTGGTTGTTAGTCGATGGTTGTTGCTTTTGATTGTTGGTTTTGGTTGTTAGTCGATGGTTGTTGGTTTTGATTGTTGGTTTGATTGTTGGTTTTGATTGTTGGTTTTGGTTGTTGGTTTTGGTTGTTAGTCGATGGTTGTTGGTTTTGATTTTTGGTTTTGATTGTTAGTCGATGGTTGTTGGTTTTGATTTTTGGTTTTGGTTGTTAGTCGATGGTTGTTGGTTTTGATTTTTGGTTTTGTTTGTTAGTCGATGGTTGTTGGTTTTGATTTTTGGTTTTGGTTGTTAGTCGATGGTTGTTTGTTTTGGTTTTGGTTGTTAGTCGATGGTTGTTGGTTTTGATTTTTGGTTTTGATTGTTAGTCGATGGTTGTTGGTTTTGATTTTTGGTTTTGATTGTTAGTCGATGGTTGTTGGTTTTGGTTGTTAGTCGATGGTTGTTGGTTTTGATTTTTGGTTTTGATTGTTAGTCGATGGTTGTTGGTTTTGATTGTTGGTTTTGGTTGTTAGTCGATGGTTGTTGGTTTTGATTGTTGGTTTTGATTGTTGGTTTTGATTGTTGGTTTGGTTGTTGGTTTTGGTTGTTAGTCGATGGTTGTTGGTTTTGATTTTTGGTTTTGGTTGTTGGTTTTGATTGTTGGTTTTGATTTTTGGTTTTGGTTCTTGGTTTTGATTGTTGGTTTTGATTTTTGGTTTTGGTTGTTAGTCGATGGTTGTTGGTTTTGATTTTTGGTTTTGGTTGTTAGTCGGTGGTTGTTGGTTTTGATTTTTGGTTTTGGTTGTTAGTCGGTGGTTGTTGGTTTTGATTTTTGGTTTTGATTTTTGGTTTTGGTTGTTAGTCGATGGTTGTTGGTTTTGATTGTTGGTTTTGGTTGTTAGTCGATGGTTGTTGGTTTTGATTGTTGGTTTTGGTTGTTAGTCGATGGTTGTTGGTTTTGATTGTTGGTTTTGATTGTTGGTTTTGGTTGTTGGTTTTGGTTGTTAGTCGATGGTTGTTGGTTTTGATTTTTGGTTTTGGTTGTTGGTTTTGATTGTTGGTTTTGATTTTTGGTTTTGGTTCTTGGTTTTGATTGTTGGTTTTGATTTTTGGTTTTGGTTGTTAGTCGATGGTTGTTGGTTTTGATTTTGGTTTTGGTTGTTAGTCGGTGGTTGTTGGTTTTGATTTTTGGTTTTGGTTGTTAGTCGGTGGTTGTTGGTTTTGATTTTTGGTTTTGATTTTTGGTTTTGGTTGTTAGTCGATGGTTGTTGGTTTTGGTTGTTAGTCGATGGTTGTTGGTTTTGATTGTTGGTTTTGATTGTTGGTTTTGGTTGTTGGTTTTGGTTGTTGGTTTTGGTTGTTAGTCGATGGTTGTTGGTTTTGATTGTTGGTTTTGGTTGTTGGTTTTGGTTGTTAGTCGATGGTTGTTGCTTTTGATTGATGATTTTGATTGTTGGTTTTGGTTGTCTCATCTCCATTCATCCATGTTCCTATCCCTCTTCCTCCCTCCGTTATCTTTATTACCTCTCCTGCTCTTCTACCCTCTTGCCACCTCTATCCCCCCCCCTCTCTCTTCTCCCCTACCCTCCTATAGAACACCTCCTGTCATCTTCCCATTGTTTGGCTCCTTCTGCTCTCATTAACCCCTACCTGCCCTATTGTCAGTATATCTTTCTAAAAAGACTACGTAAAGCCTAGCCACCGTCTTGTTCCGCCATTTTTAAGACCTGTGTTGTGTTTTCTGGCTTGGATCTATGTGTTTACCATTTATAGTTTGTTCAACAAAATCATGACCGTTGGCGAGACATTGTGGTTGGTCTTGTCAATCTATTAGGGTAGCTGGTCTGTGCCACTTGATGTTTATTGTATAAGCTGTTCCGGGATATGTTAACTGGTAGGAAGGGGTGGGTATGGATAGGCGGTGGATGGCTCAATTCCAGCTACCACACCCCACCCGCTACTCCAATTTGTATTTCGTTAACTCCCTTTCCAAAAATTACACACACACATCCTACATTTGTATTTATTGAAAGAAATGATTTATAGATATCATTCATTCATTAACAATATACATTTACTAACAACATACGGAGTAAGCCAACATTTAACCAACCTAATTAAAAGTCTCTACGTCAACAGCAGCTGCAGGGTCAGAACAGCAGCAGGCTACACGGACCACTTCGAAGTTAGATCAGGTGTAAGACACGGGTGCGTATTATCCCCCCTACTGTTTATTACATAAAAAAAAAGTAAAGTACCCCCCGTCACGC